>JACXGK010001604.1:0-32908 GCA_016801125.1 Novumbra hubbsi | reverse complement strand
AAAAAAATTCCTGGGCAGACCAACATGAGCGACAGGATGTCCACCAGGAAGATGGGAACTGGTTTTACGTACCGTGAGGAGGCACAATTCACTGTTTATTTTTACAGAACTACCGAAGGTTCTTTCATTGTTGTTGTAGTTTTGTTGTTTCCATGGATGTCATTTTGTGGCAAATTTCACATTTTCACATATTTTTAAATGACTTCATATGTAAAAGAAATGTACCAATTGACATGTAAATGTAACACATCGCTAAATGTATTGTAGACATACAAACGTGCATGGCTTTTTTCTGTGTAAAAGAGTATTGTACAGTATTGACTGTATTTATTAAAAAGAGCCTGACAAATTAGAGTGATGGAGAGAAAGAGACAGACCAATGAGAGTGATGGAGAGAAAGAGACTGACCAATGATAGTGATAGAGATAAAGAGACTGACCAATGAGAGTAATGGAGAGAAAGAGACTGACCAATGAGAGTGATGGATAGAAAGAGACTGACCAATGAAACTGATAGAGATAAAGAGACTGACCAATGAGAGTAATGGAGAGAAAGAGACTGACCAATGAGAGTGAAGGAGAGAAAGAGACTGACCAATAAGAGAGATGGAGAGAAAGAGAAGGGGAGAAAGGGAAAGAGCAAGAGATTAAGAGTAAGACAACAATCCTAGGTTGTGTGTGTCAGTAATCCTAGGTTGTGTGTCAGTAATCCTAGGTTGTGTGTGTCAGTTCTTTGGGCAAAGGCTTTACCATCACTGAATAAAAAACAAAAGCACGTTAACAGAGATTTGCTTCGTTTTGTTACTATTTAAAATTTGAAAAAGTAAAAAATATATTGTTTGCATGTACTGTAGCTTCATGACAGTGTAATTGATTATAAGATATATAAACAGAGCCAACATTTTAATAATGGTTGGGGGAATAAAACCAGTTGAGTTAGGGATAGGGTTCAACAGTACAGAGTGTACACAGAAAAATACAGATAGGGACGAAGTGACCTATTAGGGCGGGGAATTCACTTCATATCAACTGAACAGTATAGCTTGAGGCCTGAGTTACCCTTTAGTCAGAACATTGTCATCACAAACCTGAGTCATGCAAACAGACTCTCTATGGTGCCCTCTATTTAAGGCATGCAAGCACACACGCAGAGATACACAGACAGAAACCCCTCATTGAACCTGTTCCGATAGAGACTATTGGCGGTGACACTATTTCGATGGCCCACCAGCTGGAATGTATGTGAAATGGCAGGAGAAATTATTGATGTTTCACATTTACTGCATCTAATATCAATATCGAGTTATAAGGAATCTCAACCACCTGTTCCGGCCAGCAACTGAAACAATGAAGTAATCGGTAGCAGAAAGATCTTTTGGGTTTCAGTTCATAAAAACACTGACTCCATGTTTGTAACTCATGATACAGCCCTTATCTGACACAGACATTAGACAGATAGTTGACCGTAATCTACGATGGTTTGTCAAATTTAGATTCATCTTTGCAACCTTTGTGTGCTCATGATGCCAAAAGCAATGTCAAGCCAATGTTATGCCTCTCTTGGAAAACCAACCACATGGAAGTGGGTTGGCCGTGTATTTAAATGTTTTAGTCCTTAAGGGCAGAACATGTGTGTGTGTGGTTTTTGACTCGCTTGCATTTATGTGCGTGTGGGAACTCAGTGCATACCAATGACATACTTTCATCCTCATGCTCAAACGGGTATATGAGCATGTGCAAAGACAGGGCATTAGACACTGGTAAATGTACGCACACATAAAGGTCACTTTAAGTCATATAGAAAAGCACAAAAATATCCAAAATTACAATTCTAGAATTCATTTTCACAGAGAGAGATTAATGCAGTTAGAAGTGCAGAGACACACAGGAAAATCACTTTATTTTTACTCTTTGACTTCTGGATGTAGGATTTTACTGGATCCTCATTAAAGCTGGTTCCCTGGCCAATTAAGCCAACATTCTGTTGATGGACTACAAGGGAAAAGCAGTGGCCATCAGTGCCATTCAAAGAATGGGCTGTACTGGGTCTGTAGTCTATCTAAAGCGCAACTGAGATACAGGGCTTCATTTTCAGCTGGCATTGCGTCTGTTCTACCATCTAATACATGTTCGTTGGCAACGTCAACCTGTTATAGTCTTTTAATAGGCTGCTTGTGCTCAGATAGAAGGACTGCAAATATTTGAAGTCTGTCCTTAAAAATGTGATCTAAGACCGATGACCATCTGTGCACATTGGAAATCATCGACTTCCCTCATTACACCAAAGTACAAGACAGTGGTTTAGTTTAGGCATGAGTTGTAAATCACAGCAGTGATACAGCAGTGATACAGCAGTGATACAGCAGTGTTTATATCAATTGAAAGAAACATTATATTCTGTAATAATACCACCAAGGTAACAATAAAGAATCATTTCCGAACTGAGGTGCTCCACATGAAATATCCTGTCCTGAACCTGAACCTGAAACGCAATTTTGAATTATGTCCAGAAGTGTACAATCTACAGCACGGGTGCCCAAACCTTTTCCTATGAAGGGCCAAAAATGAAACTTGATTGAGGGCCGTGGGCCAGAAGTAACGTTGCATTGTACCAAACTGTATTGTATTGTGTGGCTAGTGTGGGAACCCCTGATCTACAGTATAAAAACCTGCACCACTAGAACTAGAGGAGAGAGGGTAAATACCAGGCAAATCAAAAACAATTTCATACCACAATTTGGCACATTTTCATCAACTACGAGTAGAAGTCCTGATTCCTGAAGGATTGGTCCTGAAGGACTGGCATTACAGACACATGTTCTGTATAATCGGAAATCCATTCATGATGTATCATAGTTATTCACAGAGGACAATGAATATGCTAGCTAGTTGATCCTGCCCCTGCAGACAAATATGAACATGTACAAGAACGATAGCAAGGGGTATGTGTGGTGAGAAGAAAGGAACTTGTACCCCAATGTATGTGTGAAAAAGGAATGAGAGGGTGTCAGGTTGTGGGCTGGTATAGCTGCAACTGGCTCACTGTGGTTATTATGATGAATTCACATCTGCTCTGCTCAGATACAAAATGCCTCAAAACCCACCCACCTTGCAGCAAGACCAAAATGAAGGGTGCTTGACTGGCCAAGTGGATTCTTCTGGTAGCTGTCCCTGTCTAAAGTCCTCCTGGTGGTGTTGTTGAACACGTTGCTGCATGATGTTTCCTGCTGTCACTGTCCACAGCCTACCTGTCTTGTCTACCTGACTTTAAGGCTGATCTGGGTTCAGCCTAAAGACTCTGGACACAGCCTTCATGTCCTGTCCACCTGACTGTGAGGCTGATCTGGGTTCAGCCTAAAGACTCTGGACACAGCCCACTTGTATTTATGTCCCACTGGTCATTTGAACATATTGATGTTGGTTCTACAGTAGGTTCCAACCCCACTAAGGCATTTCTTTACAATTCCTTGTTGTTTTTGCCTTGTTGTAGTTTCAGACTGGGTATCTGCATAAGTAAAAAGGGCATTATCAAAATACATTGGGGAAAGAGAGTGCGCTTAAAAGTCTAGAACCAACCCATGCTGCAGTGGTAGGTGAGCGCCAGAGGCCCCGGCGAAGACACCAGACCAACCTAGACAACATAGGAATGCTTTTAATTGTTTTGTTTTTTCAAACAATGTGTGAGACTCAGAAAAAGGGGGTGGATGAAGAACAAACATAATGAGTGAAAGAGAGCGGTGGATGAGACGGATGAAAGGCCAGCGGACAGATGAGACGGGGCACGGATGAGAGGGATAATGTGAGAAAGAAAGTCGTCAGAGATGGAGAGATAGAGAGGCAGGCCATTGTAGACACTGATCTAATGAGGTGGATTTGCCCCAATCTCCTGGCCATGTGTCTGGTTGGGCAGACAGAGTCTTGTTGCCCTACATTCAACCAGATGCCAACTGCATTACAGCACAAGGGAAAAAAATCAGCGGCGATGTGAAGAGTCACGTCACGCTGTTTCACACGCAATACACACACCAACAAAATATACGCACATACACGTATTGTGGGACAGACAACACACAACCAAAACCCTATTCAACGTAGAGGAAACATTCAGAGCCAAACTGGCATACATTATCCTTTATATTCGATCTGCTATGTTGAGATAATTTAAGAAATATAGTCTAGGGCTTAATCAAACGCTGGGTGATGCTCATTCCTTTATGTCTTATCAATGGGCCACAGAATGTTTTTGTGGCATATCTTTCCCCTTACATTGTGATTATTAGATTCATTATAGTCCATTATTTTTCTACTGGACAAACTCTTTTTCCCATAACACCCCTGGGTATGGGTCAGAACAGCCTCCTGCCACTGTCAGAACACAAAGACTTTCCAGCCAGCAGTCTGAAGTGACAACTGCCCCCATTCTTGTCAGGCTGCCATGACAGACTATCTACACACACAGACACACAGATATAAATACACACATCATTCCTAAACATATTGCAAAGTGTATGAGCCCAGCCAAGCATGTCAAATGCACCAGCATTATTGGTTCAATCTCATTCTGATGATAACATGCAAAAAGTAACTACACACGCCATACAATTGCAATTTAATGTGTATGTGTGTGTGCGCAAGTACACCCACAATAATCCATTGGGTTGTAGGGTAATCCACTCAGTCATCAATCAAAAGCCTTTGAGAGAAGCTCTGACAAACAAATACAAAGTATGACAGCTTTCTCTCTCACATACACACTGAAAAATCCTTATATTTTAGACAACCTATCTGTCTGTCCCATATAAAGTCAGTATTTTTCCTCAAACTCCCTCTACGGGAGAATAAAAAATAGCAGAGTAAATAAGCCCTTCTATCATTCGACATCTGGAAGAAAGCAGACGTGTGGATCACGGAACAAGTCCTCAGCCCTCCTGACAACACAACACTCACCTACTCCAGGCCACGCGGAAGGCAGACGGTCCAAAGCATAACTCCTCTGTATTCCCCCGGAGGTGACAAGAGCTCAGACAGGTGAGACAGGGGGGAGTGAGACGGGAGAGATGGAGTGAGACGGGAGAGATGGAGTGAGACGGGAGAGATGGAGTGAGAGCACTGCGTGCAGCTCCGCAGGTTCCCTCTGACACACAGCGCGGATAAGGAGCTCTTACAACCACTCGGACGCTGAGCCCCGGTCCAGCCCCTCCCCTCTGGCCCTCCCCCCCCCTGCTCTCCCAATCCCTCAGTCCCTTAATCCCGTCCTCCCCCCTCGCCCGACCCAGAGTGCTAAACCCCCTCAGTTAGCCCCAGCCCCTGGCACGGTCCGCATAGACACAAACTTACGCGCACAAACACACACTCGCTCTGAACACTGCTGCCATGTGCACATTGCGATGTGTGTGTGAGATAGCGTGCACTAATGCACTGTAACACGCTCGCAGCATGGTCAGGTGGTTCACTAACCTGTGGAGAGATGTTGTAGTCGCTGGAAACGGGAGGCCACAGTCAGATGCTTGGTCTTCCCCAGCTCCTCTCCCAGCAGGTAATACCAGCCTCTGACCGCCTACAACCGCCAACACAACGCCACGCTGTTATGGTGAAAGCAGCAAGGACACCTAGCAGGGGGTTTTCCATTGGCAGAATTTGTATGGGTATTTGCATTTACCTTCATGTGAAGAGCAAAGTGGGAAACATCTGTACAGGTCAGTAAGAGGATATTTGACTAGGGGTTCACTTGAATGACAGATCCAGTGAATAGGAAATGAATGAGAAAATGATTCATTCCTCAGAAACACACAATCGCACCCAGTATCAACACACCACCACTGTCTGTGGCTCCACTGCCCCAGAGCAAACTACACCACGCACACAGTGACAGGGGCTAAGTTCAGCAGCAACCAGGTGGCTGTTTTTGTGTGTGTTTTACATAAAACTGTGTAGGCAGGACAAAGAAAGGTTTCACTCATCATTACGTTCACATGCTCAGTCCCAAACAACATGACAGGTCTACAGTGAAGCCAAACACCCTGTGTGTGTCTCTCTCTCTCTGTTGCTCTTGATCTTCTGTCACCCCTTCTCCATCCACTCTCACCCCCTCGCCCTATCCACTCTCACCCCTCTCTCACCCCCTCTCTCTATCCACTCTCACCCCTCTCTCTTTCCACTCTCACCCCTCTCTTTATCCACTCTCACCCCTATCTCTATCCACTCTCACTCCCTTTCACCCCCTCTCTCTATCCATTCTCACCCCACTCTCGCCCCCTCTCTCTATCCACTCTCACCCCTCTCTCTATCCACTCTCACTCCCTCTCTCTATCCATTCTCACCCCTCTCTCTATCCACTCTCACCCCTCTCTCTTTCCACTCTCACCCCTCTCTCCATCCACTCTCACCCAGTCTCTATCCAGTCTCACCCTCTCACCACTCTCAAACCCCTCTCATCCTCTCTCCTCTCTTACCCTCTATCCTCTCTCTGAACCCTTTCTATACAAACTCCCCCTTCACCCCCTTTATATCTTCTTTCTCACCCCTCTCTGAATCTCTCTCACATACACACACATAAAAAACATAATAATGTGAACTCAACCCAACACACACTATTAAAATCAGCAGCAAGCCTTGATGGTCCTTCAACCAGTGAGGTTGCAGAAAGAAATGATCTCTCTATCGGTCTGTTTTGCATCTTTCATACTAAGGCAGTTATAAGCCTGTCTGAGCTCTTTTGTAAATATGCGTTACCTCATGTACAGTGACAAAAAGATGCTGGTAAAAGCATCTTATCTGAGTGGACAGATTTCTGCAGGCAATGTGTTTGGGGGGTAGAACGGGGAGCGATGAATGTATCCAAGCACCCACTGTACCACTCCGGACACTGATGATGCTCATAGGGACAAGGAGAAACAGGAGGCAGGGAGGAGGAAGAAAATGGGAATAATAAAGCCACTGATGGAAGCAAGGGGGAGCAGGGAGATGAATAGCAGGACATCCAAACACGTAATGCTCATCTCTACCTTAGCAAGCTGAGCCAATTAAAAATGCAACAGGCTTTAATGCTATAGATGGATTCTGGCAGAAGCCCCTTAAACATTCCATAGCATTTTCTCAAACACATACAAATGCACAGTAGGTTTCTTGATGCAATGACGCTGCTTGTGCTTGATAATAGTAGAGACAGAGTTTGGAGGTTTTAAGCATAGTCTCATAAGTCTGGAACCAATGGCCGTTTGTCTGAGCACCAGATCACAGGGAATTTTGATGTCACAATGGTTTGGTCATGATTGACCTGACTTGCTTAATATTTGTGTTGGACGAGCATTCGATTTCCATAGGCCCATGTACAATAGTAACTTCAGCACAAGAGATTGAAAGCAAATCATTTTAGCATGCATGGCCTTACTGAGGCTATACAATAGCAAAATACACAGCTGTTACTCAAACTCAAAGGCTTTTAGTAACTGCAGTAGTTACACATTCGTTATTGCTCAGTGATTGCACCACTTAATAAAGCCCATCTTCGATTGCATTTGCAAATAAAGTCAGGGAAACTACAATCCCAACAGAAATTAGTTAAGTAGAGTACTGGGAAACATCTTACCCAAACGGTTTTAAGAGGGCAAAGCATTCTTTCGGGGGGGAGGATTTGCCCCCTGTGGGGTCAGGAATAGGCCCCCTTATGAACTCAGATCGCTTTTAGGATACACACAGTGATACACACAGTGATGGATAATGGACCAATAAAGGCAACAGATACCAGATCGGTGGAAAATAGGTGCTGGCATAAACTGAGCCCGAGTTAACAAAAATGTCTCACTGAGGTTATTTCAGCCAAAAGGGGAATACTAGCTACTAGAGCATAGGGTGTATTCGTGTATTTTTACTTAGTAGGAATGGCATGAAAGATCAAATATTGATATATCCATATTTCTTTAATAAACAAAAAAGTTAATATTTCATTGGGTTTGAAATACAAACCCTGAAAATGATCAGCACAACGGGTGTGTTGAAGAAGTAGTAAAATACAGTGGGACATAACCTGGCAACTTCAGATTCCATGAACAAGAATTTCCTTATGAAGTATTGTGCATTTTCCATTTATTTGTACTTCCTGTTGAGCTATGGAAGCTATTTTAAACTATTGAGAGGCTCCCAGTGAAAGGCACAGAACATGGCACTGGGGTTTTGGAGAGTTAACAACAACAACGATTGATTCATTGAACAAGAAATAAAAACTCAGTTTAAGATTAAGTACAGCTGAGGAAAACCCAGCAGTAGTTTAGTTAGTTGTGTTTTTGTATATGTGCATGCATGTGTTTGTGAATGCCTGTGTGATTGTACAAAAAGGTGTTTGAGAGGTAAAATGCAAGTGGGCGACAAAACTCTTCACAGGAGCTGTGGCCTGAAACAAATAGTTTCAGCTGGAAAGGGATTTGTGTTTACTGCCTAATGCCAAATGCATGTGGCCTACAAACCCACTGTAGACGTTGAGCAAAGTGCGTTCTGACAGAGCTCGACCACAACCTGACAACAGACAATCCCTTTCTGCCTTGTTGCCAGACAAATAAGCACACTGCTGTCAACGCAGTCGTCACCAAAACAAATACACCTTAATATGTATGTATGTCTTGGTTTCTCTTTTTCTGCATGATTATTTTTTACCATAACTACAGAGCACAGTGAAACTATGAATGTCACTTTCAAGATGCTGACTCTGAACAGCACTGCAAACCATTCGTGTAGGAATGATATGCAAAATAGATGGTTAAACAGTGATCCGAGTTATGTAAAATGATGTATTCTTCAAATCCTTGGAAATGTAATTTCCACCTAGTATAATGTTTTACCACTCTATATAGTTTGGATTTTTGCAAGGTAGGTAAAAGTTCAAAATATAAAACATATGAAAATAAATGTATATTGGTTTTGAATGTTGTTTCCTAAATAAAGCATTTATAAAAAGTGGAATATATTGTCTATAAATCCTAAACGTTCAAGGTGGTGTCTGACCGAAGATTTATTTTTTTTATCCATGTTTTCGTCAGTTAACTAAAAAACCAACAGACATGCTGACCTCCAAACAGTTCCTCTGTATGATGCGCCTCACCGACGACACTTTTCAACACCACTGTGTTCATAATAATCCACGAATTGGAGCGAGTGTTTGTAGCCCAAACGATTTCATCAAAACCTTCAGGAGGACATTTCAGGGATGTACTGTAATAGTGTGCTGCGCTCCAATCTCACAAAATGATTGAAAGGCACAGAAACTAACAACGCCATCTGTTAACATAGGCTATCTACGTTCATACGCTGTGTCACACTTCTTTCTGGCTCACACAGTTGGGCTTGTAAATAATTCAGTTTGATTGGTTTACCAGCATTTTTCTCCCCCCCCCCCCGCCAAAAACCCTTAATAAAACATAGTGATCCTTCTCCCTTAAAAGCTAAATGAATGTTTCATATTAGCATATTCTTGGGAGTCTCACTGTCAGATGCAGAAAGCATCAACACAGAGGGGTTATGGTCGTGATGAGACGGGTGCGCTGTTCCGGCACGTCGACTGCCTTCAAGGGCTAATGCATTTGTACACAACAGGTGAGTAAACGCTCGTGCAAAATGTAGCAGTACTGACACACCACTAGATCTAGCCTGGCAGAACAAGACCATAGTTATGGCATGACTGCAGGGCTGGAGAATGTGTGTTGTAACGCCCAAGGCCCCGGACCTGTTCCGTGTGGTTAATTGCCTTACTCACTAACTCACTCACTCAGGCCTGAAACGGCTGGTAAACACACCCACACACACATACTCAGTAAGGTGGAAAGAAAATGTCTGAGTGAACCCTTAGGACTACGTCAGAGAAAGCCCCGGAAGGCATGTGGCGGTGTTACAGTGGTGTGGTGATGTAGGGGACCAAGAACACCACACACCAAACCCCCCTTCTGCGGGTCCATGAGGGAATGGACGCCGAAACTCAAGCATCCTAGCAGCTCACTCCTCCTACAAACATAAACAGATGAAAACAGGCCCGTTGCCATGAAAAAAGACTAACTAGTGTTGCACAAATGACACTGCAAACATAACCAACTTTCTCTTTATTTTCTGTTGTCACATAAAAACATGCCCATATTAACTACCCGGTACCTATCTAATAATATAACATTCGTTTCACATGCCAATCAATCCCTTTACACTGAAAGTACATTTGTGACGAGATGTTGAAACGACATCTAGGGTTAAAACACATGGACGGCTTTTTTCTTTATGGGCTGCATTTCTACACAAAGCCACACCTCAGACACACCACACCCATGCATTCTCAGTCAAAATGTTCCCCACACCATTAGCTGTCCACATATACAATAACATGTTATCATTACATCATCACAATGTCATCATGTTTCCTATCAGGAAAATATAACCAATAGGGAGATTCAGACTGTCCCACTCTCACGGTGTGTGTGTCTCTCCCTGTCTGTCTCTGTCACTCTGCCCAGCTGGGGATAAACTGCCTGATGTATACTGTACATAATGCATTATAAGTGAAGTCCAAAATGTGTGCGAATTCATGCAATTTCTCCCCTTAGCTTTGAGCAGGTTACAGCCAAGGCTAGCAGAGGCAAGATGGTAGAGACTCTCCAGACGCACGCCCACACAGTTCCTCACACACATGCAGCCCAAGCCTCTGCATCAATTATGAAGTGCAGCTTGCCACAGAAACCTGACAGAGTTGACAGTCTTGTGTGTGTGTGTGTGTGTGTGTGGTTTGGTGTAGTCCACATCTATGTGTACATCTGGGGACCAGTAATAAATTCTCAGAAGGTTTTTGGCAGGTCCTCACAAGGGAATGTTTGAATTTTTTATCAACTTAGGCTTCATTGCGGGAAAAACACATGTGTGTCTATATGTACCTTGAAATTTGGTCACTGTTCCACATGGTGAAGAGTAACCTCTTTCGGTACTCCACCTCAGTGACGACACTGAAAACAACAGAAACACCACCAGGAACACATCCAGTCAGTACCTAGGGGCCTGCTGCATTCAAATACAGTATAATGGTAACAAAAAAAAAGTGCAAGGTCTGACTGATTACAGGAAGACAGTGTGGTAAACTTGCAATAGACACAAAGCCCACATGTCCAATCAGCTGAGGGAATGTGATTGTCAGAAGGCCCTTCTACTTCACTTTTAGAAATGGCAATATTAAAAAAAATTAGAAGTGAAGCCATGTTACTGTCAAGGTTTTACATGCATACTTCTATATTAACTGTCACGGTCTTGTAGTGTGGCGGAACCATACGCGGGCATTTTGAATAAATGAAAAGGTGTATTTAATCACAAACAAAACAAATACAAACTACACGTAACTGTAAACATAAAATGAAAGGACTAACTAACATTAAACGGTGTACAAAGAAACATGTAGCGTATTCACATGAAATGTGAGTTAAACAAAGACAAACCGTGAGCTGTTGAGATAAGCACAAACAATAAACCACACCGGGTGTGGCTGGAAAACAAACCTAAGTAGGCTCCCCAATCAGAGTCAACTGAATGCAGCTGCTCTGACTGGGGAGCCCACGGCGGCATAAAGAGGGCTAGAGGCCTCACAAATAGTCGTGCCCTGAAATGGCCAGGGGCTCGCAGCCAGGGCATGACAAAAACACATAATAAAAACTGTGAGGTAGTGAAGTGTCCTAGTGAATTCAATAACTAAACACATCTCTTTGACTGTCGGCATTCCATAGACCCCATCCTTTTAGTGAATCACAAGTTTGAAAGATAAATCAGTACATTCTCATTTGATTGCTTGACTAGATCGATTATTCTGACATGGCTGCTGTGTCAATCCAGGAAGACAGAAAGGGAGGCCATGACACCAATGAGGTGTCTCTGCAAAAACTATCACAGATACTTATTCACAGACAACTCGGTGCTGCTGTCCTTATTGGCAAAATGATGCTAAAATATGTTGGGCTCACAAATAAAATGTTTCCAGGAAAATCGGGCACTTGCAGTCTGGTACCATCTTAGTCTTTTGTCGACCTTTAGGATTATCATCAGGAACCATACCTACCTGGGAGAAAACACACACATACACTTCTAATCAAAACTGGTTACCAATTTGTTGTGTTAACATTATTTAATAATTATTTTAACATTAATAAAGTGTAAGACAGAATTCAAAAAGAGTTCAATCTTTACAAAGAAACAGTATTGACATACTGTAGAAGAAACCATTTTAACATATGAATGAATCTAGAAAGACATAATAAGGTAAGTCAATACTTCAGAGTTTGTACTCATACAGTCATTGACAGTATGCCTAATGTAAGTAATCTAGACATAAATAGTATAGCTATTTAGACATTATAACTCACATACCTTAACATACGAGTCACATGTGGTATGTTCTTTTCCCATAAGGGCCTTTGCCTCCAAAACTGTGGGTACAAGATGGTATATCAAAATTTATAATTTGGAAGAAAAAACATGATCAGTAAAGCAATTTGTAGAATGATTTAAGACTGTTACTTGGTCTCCACATACTGAAACTGTGTGTGTGTTTGTGTCTGAACACACTTGTGCAACGCAACCTCCAAAAGGGACATTTCGCCAGAGATTGTGCAGCACATATTAGTGTCATGGAGCTAGAGCCACATTCTGCTAAGGGGGAATGTTCTGAGAAGCCAGCAACATCAGATCCTGTAGATTCACAGTGACTTCAGATCTTCAAAACACTGCTGTCACTGTGTGTGTGTGTTGTACAGAGGCACAGTCTGGCCTCTGACTTGACTGGGTTTATATTTGTTCCCTTTGTGTTTTCCCTGCAGGCGGCAGGCTGACTCTGCACAGCCCCAACGACCACCAAGTAAACCCATCAACAGACAAGGCAAAAAGAAAACTGCCAATGCAAAACAGAAACCCAGCAAAATAAAAGGAAATTCAAAAGGTAGGTTGACCACACGTCTGCCATTTACTATTAGACCTTGTCCATCCCATTCTGTTCTGTTAATGGCTGATGCCAGGTCTGTAATATTAGCATGAACCATTTCTTGTAAAATGATACAGTATATTCTGTACATGTGTTCATCACATAATCTACACATCACAGTACTCACTATGAACAATAAGGACTCCATCCTCTGGGAAGATTGACAGCTTCAGCTGACCTATGGGTACAAAGCAGACATTAGGCTGGCAGTGCCCTCACAGGAAGCAAACAGCATTAGCGGCTGTAACAAGCAGACTGTCATTTTATGCTAGGGCTTAGCATATAGACAAGGCCTTTATTTAGCCTGTGTATTGTTGACTTTGGCACTGTAGCAACCACCTCAGGCACTATGAACAGGTGGGATGAGGCCAGCCAGGTATAACACCGGCCCTTGGCAATGTTAAACAAGTACACAGGGTGTTGTAATAAGGGCATTATTTTTCAACGAATGTAAACGCTAAAGTATAGACCGGTCGATTACCCAGGTGGTATCACGTTGTGAATCAATAGAAGTAAATCCCCAAATCAAAGGCAAAGGTTGAGGCGCGGATATGTAAGCGAGGAACGACGTAAGTACATGAACGGAGACAGAGACAGTGATGCTAAGGAGTCTAACATATCAGCAATAGCGAGGACCTAGCAGCTCATGCGAGAGGGATTTGAGCATTTTGGAAGTGGAAGGTGTATCCTGAATGAGAGGGAGTTTGAATTAGTAGAGCATGGTGAATGAGGGAGCACTGTAGTGCCCCCCACATGCTATGTTACACTGGGCCACACACACACACACAAAGAGACTATGGCTCAGCATCCTACAGCCCACCGACCTTTCAGCAATACAGCTTCAAACCAGACAGGCAAGGCACATCTCACAGATTACATTGATTGGGACACACAAATATATACACATGTACAAACACACACAAAGATAAGACACACTGTGGTTCAGCGCTGCTATTTAAACCCAGACAGATGGGTGCACACACAGATTAGTAAACACAAAAAACATGTTTTACAACACCATAATTCATGTTGCTTAAAACAACTTTTTTATGAAACAGCTTCATTCAGGAGTATTGTTTGCATTAAACATTCAAGAGTACACAAGCTCATTTTGAGGGATTGAAATAATTGACCTTAAGGTGTGATAGCAGGAAAAATAATCACAAGAGCTGATGGTGAAAATACTAGCTGCTTCAACTCTACAGCGTTAGAGGAAACAGAAAAAACTATTTATTTACAACTCCAGAAGGTATTAGGACATAACTAGGTAACAACTTACTAGCTACAATGTTCGGTTGGGAATTCCCATTTGTATACGGAAGGGTTGGATACAAAACGCAAGGTGATATATTCCCTGTTGCCAAGTCTGTGATATGGAGGTGACCAGACCCTAACAGAAGGCAGGATGCATGAATCACCCACCCCATACGTTACAATACTATTTGTTTACTATTGCACTTGTGTGTAAAGACACAATGAGACAAAATTCTGCAATGTGTGAAAGCATTCAGCAAAAACTGTAATACATGTTCTAGGCTAAAACTGCAAGGCAGACCAATAGCTTAATACATTTTGCCTCAGCTTACAAAGACAAGGACAGCTAAAACGAGGACATATAGACAGAGAGCCAGACAGACCGCAGCATGTATGACTGAAGCATCGGGGCATCGTGTTCACAACCCACAGGGTGGGGGACCCCAGAAGTTTATGAAGCAAAATAAAACTCCCAACCTTCTGCCAATGTATCTGTTCTCAACACTGTCTTCTGGTCCCAAATGGAGAAATTGTGACAAACAAAGTGAAGTTTGCTGTCAACCAGGGTTCATTGGTAACATTCCAAGCTCAACGCACATAGAATATGTGTCTCAGCATGGTAGTCGATTGTGACAAACTGACGAACCAGATTAGATAGAAAAAAGTTTACCAGTTTAGAGAAAAAAAAAGAGAGAGAGACAGACTACAAGAGACTGGCAACATTGGCCAACTGTGACCCTCTCTTGGCATCCCACCTTCCAGCTCAATTACCGGCCTAGTTAGAGATGTAAACCCAGGTTCCAGATTCACAGAAAACAGGACACATACTTGGGATAAATGTTTTGAAAAGACAGCAGCTTAGTAATGCAGAAAATCGAACAATTACTCAAAAATGGGTACTGAACAGATCGCGTGAGTTGTGTTCAAGGGTTTGGTGGCTTGTTTGAGGGAGCGAGTTGCGTTCAAGGCATTTGAGGCTTGTTTGAGGGAGTGAGTTGCGTTCAAGGGATTTGAGGCCTGTTTGAGGGAGTGAGTTGTGCCTCTCGTCATCATTCCACTATTCTTCTCGCAAACGTGTAAACATGCAGTACACTTAAATGCCACAGCCAGATATATGCTGTCAATGACTGGCACCCTCCTCAGCTCTCTCCATTCTGACATCTATCAGGATTCTCTCTCTCTCTCGTTTCTCTCTCCCCTCACAGCTGCTTACATACTGTCCGTTCCTTATCTTTCAGTGTCATGCAGAGACGCAGCACCAGCTTTACCTACATCAGAGTCATAGGTTCCTAGTGCATGCCTGACATTGCTTGGTCACAATCAGCACATAAGTGCCTCACTCAGTGAAGGAACTCAGACAGGGCAGGGAAAGTCAGTGGGTATATGTAGCTTATGTCCTAGTAGGCACCTCACTGACGAGAAAGCAGTGAGGATCCAAAGATGCTTTTAATCCAGAGGGGCCATTCTAAATCTGCGGGGGGTGTACCCAGCTCACAGGGGTTTCCTGTTATGGTTGGTTTGCGGAAACCCTGGCTGGCATATGCTGTGTGTGCAAGTAATGGTCATTAATAGGTCTGGCAAATGCACAGGCACTCTAGTGTTATTATAAATCTGATCAAAGTGTTCATTTAAGGGTTACTGGGCAAATGTGGAGGGTTTGACACATTATCTGATAAGAGACTATGTATCGTTTTCAAGGCTATGGGATAAGGAATAAATATCAATATGTCAGGAGCTCCTTTTACACAGATATACCCATCTGCCAGTGTGTACAAGTGCTGACATTGATGGGATGAGTACGACAAATCAGCATTACACATTTTGTTTTCTCGACCCCAACAAATCTGTACTCACCACTGACACATGTTTAAGAGACTCTGTGCATGAGTGTGTGTCTGTGTGTATAAAGGTTAAATTATATTATTGAATACCACAAATCCCTTCAGGAATAGTGAAATAAAGACAGTTTATTGTAGTTTAGTGTAAGTTAGGGTTTTGGTTGGATGTCAGTCCAGTCTGTCAACCATCCACTGCCCTCTGTTGGACCCCAGGACACTGACAGTGTGCCACTGCCAGACAGAGAACACCCTAAACACCCAAAACACCCTAAACACCCTAAACACCCTAAAAACCGGGCCACAATGATGCAGTTGTACAAGAAAAAAATACTTTTCAAATGGGAATACTTTGTTGGCTCCCTACATGGACAGTGTGTGTGTGTGTGTGTTTGTATGTGTGCCTGCAACCACACAAACACACACATAGTGGCTGAGTGGTAAACAACACATGTGGCCCCTCCCCCCCATGGGCTAGAAAACCCCAAGTGGAGTTACTTAAAGAAGCCAGCAGACACACTGGTTTGAGACACAGATGGGGCAAGAGGCAAAAAAATTTATTATTGACCTATAGGGTTTCAGATTTGGCACTGGCTCCGACTAGAAGTCTACACACCGTAACTCCCTTATCACACGTCTGTCCAACACTTGTGTTTTTGCCTACAATACAGTTTATACTATTTACATTTGCATTGTCTTATTTCATTACCCCTTGAGCATCAAGTTGACATCCTGCCAAATAGTTTCCTCTGCTAATATTCCCCTCATAGTTTCAGACAGGACAGATAAACAGAGTCAATATTTTATGAGTTGTGCCTATTGAAACCAGGTGCATTGTTCTGTCTAAACGCCCTATATTAATTATTTACCATTGTGAATCGAGTGAGCCCTTATTACCAGCCAAATTACTTCTTAGTGCCCTGAACCCACTGAAGATACGAAGGTAATGAAGGCTCATGTTCAGGTACAGTGTATCAGTCTATCGAGTGTGTCTATTGTTCCTGTGTGAGCGGATTCCTGCAGTGTCGGTGTCAATCCCGTGACAGAATTGTCCACTGAAAGTATATTACCCAAAAATCGTGCGTATTGTCCTAGGATGGACCTGCCTATGGATCAACTGCTGGCCACACAGTATTAGGTGTTTCTACACAAATGGCTCTCTTAACTTGTATACCCCGAGGCAATATATATACAAAATACAAAGGATATTAAAAGGACATAATAGTCCTTTTAAAAGATAAGAAAGATAGATAGTTCTTAGATTAATTCTTTTAGCTGACTCATAGAACTTTCCTCAACGTCAAATGTACAAATAAATCCTAAATTAAATATTGCGATGGCAAAAAGAGTGAAAGGCAAAAAAAGATATTGTCAACCCCTTGTGAATCTCTCTGGGTTACCAGGAAGTTAAAAAGCCAAACCCATGTGATTGAGCTACAGATGTGCAACTAATATTAAAAACCCACACAATACACCAACGCTCCAATACTCCTGCAATTCACTACTCAAATCTCTTGTAGTTAATAGAAGAAAAAAAGGACTTAGTAGTTAACGGTGCTCACCAAACGTTTTCAGAAAGCGTTCTGGCGAGTTGGCAGGTGGGTCTCCCTGGGTGACACTGTGTACAACGGAAGCTTCCATCACAGACTGAGGCTATATGAGGAGATGAACCAGGCAGACGACAGAAACCTGATGCTAGTATAGAGAAAGAGAGAGAGCAACCAAAGAAAACAGTAGAAAGGGGATAAGGACATCCATATGATACCTTCTACTTGAGAGATTTCTGAAAATCCACACATGACAGAGAGAGAATATGTGCATGTGTGGGGGAGGGACAAGGGCATGCCCAGACACTGCCTTTAATCTCCTAGGATTACTGCCTGGTAATAGTGGGTCAACCATTGACAATTGTGATTAGTCAGAATAGAAAATCATTTGATTGAAGAAACAATGGGGTGGGGTTAAGATAAGGAAGTTGGCTTTGACCAGTTGCCATTGGTGACAGTGGACCAAGGCCTCCAGAACATACACAAACACACAAACAGTTAGCCTGGCACAATGAGGTGTCTGTCTCGACCTAGACACCTACTGTCAGTTACGGTTCCCATGACAATTGCAAAATAACAATAAATGCCATGACACAAATGTACTGGAGGTACAATACACATGCTTTCTTTGTAGCAAACATGATGCAGCAGTTTGTTCATAACAGTGAAACAAAAGCATGTTTTGGCTTTGTGTATTATCGCTCACCAAATATCCTTCAAATATAACACACAAAATTGCCTTGGTGAAGAAATGAATCCCAGCCTAATGTTTTCTACACCACTGAACTCCAATGAGCCGAATAGGATAGTGATGGCACTGTCTGCTCTAGTTACATCACCAAACCAACTGTAAAACATTTGCTGAAGAAAACCTGGCATCTTTTTTTGAAAACGGCACATTCCAAACCCAACTATAAAATTAAGATATAATACCCCATATGAATAGTGAATACAGACAATTAGTTATTTTCCCAGATTGCCAAGTACAGTACCAGTGGTCCAGTAGCCTGGACAGGACCTGCCAAGCTTGCTGGCCAAGCTGGGCTAGCAGGGTCCCTACTAATCCTGATTATCAGCCTGGGGCCCAAATGAAAATATTGCTTGATGGAAAGATGAAGAGCTTTAACGGCACAGAAGCTGGAAAAGGGCGGTATACGGCTTCTCCTGTCACAGCTGGCTGTGGTACGTAGACCCCCCCCCCAAAATAAATAACCAGTCACCCTAATGTGTTGTTTCAAATGGGCACAGTAGCACAGAGTTTGGCTCATGGGGTCATTTTTGTCATTGAACAGTACAAGTACAGTACAACAAAATGCAGTTTGCATAACACTAAAGTCAAATAAAAGAGCAACAGAAATGGAATGCAGTACAGTGTATGTAGTAAACAGTAATGGGATGAAGACAGTGCATTAATGTGCAAAATGACACAAGTCAACAAAATGAAATGATGGCAATGTATAAATGTGCATGGAAATAAGTAAAAATGCATTTTAACAATGTACAAAGTGCAGGAATGCTTTAGCGGTATGCATTTGCAAATGGAAAAAGTTATCGTGAGCAAAGGGCAATAGCAAGCGAGGTAGCAGAAGTGAGAGGCTAGCATCAGGACACAGTGTTCAGCAGGTTAACAGCAGCTGGAAAGAAATTGTTCCTGAACCTGCTGGTATGAGAGTGAATAGACCTGTACCGCTTGCCTGGCGGCGGGGGGGGGGGGGCAGTGCGTGGCTCGGGGGTGAGGGGTCCCTCCGTAGACGGCGTTTGCGCTGGAGGTCTTTGATGGCCGGGAGCAGGGTGCCAGTGATACATTGGCCGGTTTTGATCATCCGCGGCACGGACTTCCGGTCGGCCACAGACGGCCACGTACCAGACGGTGGCAGTCAGTCAGGATGCTCTCGACCGCGCAGCGGTGGAAGTGGGCCGTCCTACATTGACATACAGATCACACACCGAACTCTTCTATGTAGCGCACACTTTTACACACACCGAACTCTTGCATGTAGCACACACTTTTACACATACCAAGCACTTGTATGTAGCACACACTATTACACACACAAACTCTTGTATGTAGGACACTTTTACACACACTAAACTCTTGTATGTAGGACACACTTTTACACACACCAAACTCTTGTATGTAACACACACTTTTACACACACCAAACTCTTGTATGTAACACACTTTTACACACACCAAATTCTTGTATATAGCACACACCTTTACACACACCAAACTCTTGTATGTAGGACACTTTTACACACACCAAACTCTTGTTTGTAACACACACCAATGTCTTGTACGTAACACACTCCTTTACACACACCAAATTATTGTATGTAGCACACACTTTTACACACACAAACTCTTGTATGTAGGACACATTTTTACACACACTAAACTCTTGTATGTAGGACACTTTTACACACACCAAACTCTTGTTTGTAGCACACACTTTTACACACACCAAACCCTTGTATGCAACACACTTTTACACAGTCCTCTACCTTCCCACGCTCCCCATCTCTAATGTATGTCCCATATATCATTGCCTTATACCAGAAGACAAAGTAGCTATTTGAAACTCCTGACAATTGAAACATGTATGAGAAGGGAAGCCCAGAGAAGCACTGCTGAGGAAAGTGTCTATCTCTGGGAATAGACTCAGACATCATGCTGAGCCTGTCTGGGTAGACACAGGATATCCCAAGCAGCTATGTCATCTCATATCACAAACTAGACAAGGAAGGACAGGACAATGGATGACAACAATAACAAGATTCTCCAGCACTATAGTGAATGGCATTTGAGATGGACTTTCTGGGTGCCAGGAGTTGTTATCCTGTCCTGTGATTTACCTCAGGCAACATTCACACACATTCTGTATATCGTAACACTTTACTGAGGGTGGAGGGATGTTCTCAGCCCTGGTTAATCCCACTTTCTCACAAGTCTAGTTCCTTCTGTTAAACATACTTGAATGATGACACTTTGGATCAATGGGGAAGCTCACACAGTAAAGTCTAACCACCAGTCAAATATTATAAACCATTTATACAACCAGTTTGAATCTAGAAAAATCTAAATCTAAAATATTAAAGCTTTGACCTATTCACTAAAATACACAATAATATGAAAATAAATATGTAAATCAGAACTGGTTTTCTAACAGGTTTTTTGCTATGCAGATTGACTTGAACTTTTTCTACTTTTTTAGAATAAAGTCCAACAGCAGCTGACAAATCAAAATAATAGGAGATTTTGATTATTTACTTTTGTGGGACCTTGCTCTTAGGTAAGATTTCTAAGACCGTATCAACAGTTATGACACAGATATAGAGGTCACTGATCCTCATGAGATGCCATTGTGGAATGAAGGGATTTATTGTAAAATAATTACAATTACATGATGAAATAGTGGGCTGAAAGATATTCTGGCTGGTTTGTTGACGATAGAGGGTTAGGGTCGAGATTGATTAGGTTAGCTACCTACACAGTACAAGTGAAGGACGGATAGACAGAGGTTGCTGGTTTTCATGAAATTGACATAATCACTTTTATTTAGACTGATTTTCAGTCTCTCCCCAAAGCAATAGTAGACAACTTAGTAACCTCTCCAGTGGTATGGCAGGACTAAGATGAAGCCTGAGCTACTCACTGTAATGACAAATATGCCCTTTGAACTTCAAGCAATCTTTTCCTGCGATTTTGATGTTCCGGAAAGAAAATCTTACAGCCTTAACAAAACATTTTTCTACGGAGCAAGTTTTAATTCAAGCCAGGACGTTCTACAATCTAACATTCTGGTAACCTAGAAAAAACTTTCTGAATGTTACACACTGAGTTAACGTAGTGAAGTTGGATGTACAGATGGTTACTGGCTGCCACTCACATAAGGACTGACACATTGCTTGATATGGCCATATTATGGACCTGGGGCCAGCCAAAGACATGGGGCATGTGTCCTGGTAGTGGGCTGCTCATCTTACCACTGACTACACTCATTGCTAAGCAGCTAAGTGACGATCTTAAAGACTAATGCATTACTTTAAGTCTAGTACACAGAAACAGAGATGTGTGTAGAACATCAGCAACAAATAGTTTGAAAATGACATTAAATCACATAATATAAGGCACATTACCAGTCAGAAGCTTGGACACACTAAACCAAAGTTTGACTGGTACTCTATGATACATGTAAAAAGATGTATATTATACATACTAAGCACATGAAGCAGAAAAAAAACAATAGTCGTCCGGAACAGCACATGTTCTCAAGCATTCTCAAGCATGGTTCAGTGTTGATCGTCTTAAGTGAGCATAGATGGTACCAAACATATCAGGAAAGCCTGCTTGTCCAGGCAGTTGGCCGCTGGTTATCCATTTGCCATCCCTAAACTAACCTGCAACATCCAACCCACCTTAGAGCAGGCGGTTGTAAGATGGTAGTCCTATATCAGAGACGGACCTGATGATGACCCGTCGGGTGACGTAGTAGGATAGTTTTGTCAGCCAACCGGATTTGTGACCTCCTTGAAAGGTGCAGCCCAGTGTGGATGTAGATTTAAATATAAGGGTTCTTGTTACGATACATACATATGGTCATTGTGGGGACAACATCACTGGTGCACTTTGAAGATAGTAACCACCGTGGTAAACGGGTCAATGTTATCTAACCACTACTGTATTGAGTGCATCACTGGAACTTCCTCTTCGAGTGTGTGCTTCTAAGCAGGAAAATAGAGTTGGGTTCAGATATTATATGGGATGGGGAGAGCCTTGGATATTTGTTTGTGCATGACTAAACGTAATTTAATGGTTTGGCACCTCTAACTGCACCATTGAAATGTGGTAAACATTTTATCAAATCTATTTCAGCTTCCGTGCTATAAAGTCACCAGACACTATAAACTACCTGGCTTAGTGTGCAGTTTTTACTTTTCCTATGGCTCTAGAAAGCCTGGCAAGCCTCTATGTTCCAAATGTGGGGAAATGTTTTTTAGTTAGTTAAAATGTATTAACATTTTAAGAAAGTCAAATGAATAATGAATCAGAATCAGCTTTATTACCAACTAGGTTTACACATACAAGGAATTTGCTTAGGTGCTATGGCGCACGTCAGAAAACACAGTAAGTGGTATAAGGTAAAACATTTTAAATTGACATCTATAGTCCAAATGAAAATAGCAATTGGCACACCTGAGAGGCTACAGCCTCTCATTTAGGATGAGTCAAGAGGGAGATGGAAATGCAAATAAATGCAGAAGCCAAATACCCCAGCTTGGCCTGTATCCACGAAACCCCAGCAAAACTAGACTGAAGGAGAAATAAAACATGAGTATTTTGCAAAGTGTGCCTGATGTGTATGACTGTGGTTGGGTTACAGCTAGGTCTGACCTAGCAAATACACCCTCGAGATATGATGTAATTATGACTCACATAGGGTATTCTGGGAGATGGACAGTTCACTGTCTCCACAGGAGATTTTGTCTTTAAAATGATTTCCTTTCACTAGAGGGATAAAGCATCACAAATAACATATATGTTTAGAACAGGCACTGTATGTGTGTGTTTGCGTGTGTCTGTGTGTAAGTGTTTGTGCTAGTGTGTGTGCAAGAGTGAGTATTTATTTGAATATTAAGGACCAAAATTAAGGATCAAACTTCTTCACATTACATTAAACCATGAAACATAGCCTTGTTTCACTACCATTTCAGGACTAACATCTACTGACAGTACAAAAAACATGAAATATGTTGGAAAATATAGTGCAAAATAATATTTTGCTTAACATGAGAAAATGTCGGAAACAACATACTACTATGTAGTAATAGTGAAATGCGAGTGACAACATTTACTCACCAGAAATTCTAATGTGCGTCCTGAAATCCTGAATTTCTATTGGTCAACAATGAGCACCATCTTCTGTTGACAAATGAAAAATTGGCACCCTGCTTCACGATTATTTCTCCCCAAAGGAGCAATGGCAGAGAGCATCGTAATCCCAATGTCTTTTTCTGCTCGCTAAAATTGTAGTTTGTAATGCTTTTGTAAAAAGTTCCACCAAAAGTAATGCGTTAGTTAAATGCACTGTTGGTGTAATTTCAAAAGGAAGAAGTAAAATACAATTTACATTAAATTACATGAATCCTCCTCGTGGGTAAATTGGTTGCAATATTTATTCCTGAAACAACAGCGTACTCATGTGGGGACATTGTCACAGCGCACCTGTGTACATGACGATAGCGTTTTACGTAGAACACTGGGTTGACGTTTGGTAACTATGATGGGAAATCAGCTAGCACACTTTTCGTGCGACGAACTCGTTAACATATCTTTACTTTGATTGCTGTAGCTATATCAGGTAAATCTCATGTAATTGACAACGGTGCTAACCAATCTACAATGAATAACGTTGTGCCTTCATGAGGGTGAGTTGTGGCCTGAAAAAGTAACATTACGCTTACATTAGCAAGTACAGTGGCTAGCTAGTTGATTAGTACTCTACCGGTGATCAAGCGAATATTATGATGCACCTAACTGCACTGTCTACAGCTCATACGTGTTACTGACATTTTCAAATGGAAACAATATTTAGATCGATACATCTTTGCTTAATACAAGATGTTACTCCCCTCCAGTTAAAATCACGAACACAAGGCGCTCTCTGGTTACGGGGGTTTATTTGCACATATATCATGATAAACGTGCTCCGTGAAAACTAGACAAATAAACAAATCGTAATAAATATGGTGCAATACAAACATTCTCATAGAGAATAATAACTAGTTAACAGTTATTACAACAAAAATGACAAACTATTACGTTGCGTCCATATGCACTCTTCTTAACATATCAACAATATCTATTTAACAAGATTAATAATAAATGCAGAAGGTAAATGCAAAAACTTTACACATTAACTACTTGCTTCAAATTAACATCCATCTTCCGAGTCAGACAGGTGCTCTTCTTCCCGCCATGCACAACATAAAACAATACTTCTTCTACCCCATGCGACACAAGAACATTGGTTCCGCTACAAAACACTAGGCAGGTCTTTTAACATGTGAGGCTATGTATGCTCTCATTTGAAATTCGAAAAATTTACAAAACAAAATATTATTTATTCTTATATTATTTCAAACAAACTCATTAAATTAACTCAAACTATAAACTGCTTCTGTTGGCAGTTACACAAGAACCTAACTAGCTAAGTAAGAATTGCTTGTCATAAATACAGTACATTTGGAACGATCGACTCTCCACCGATTGAAGCATGTTTCTTCTTCAAGACCTCAGGGGACAGGTCAGCGGTCCGGTTTCTGTCCGTCTGAATTTATCGTCATCCTAATTGACTATAATGGAATTACTTCCTGTGCTCGATCCTGAGGAGACACCACGAGAAGGCTTGTGGTAAATAATCGTGGAGTTTCACTAACAACAATACCGTTTTAATCGCTTTTCAATGCGGTATTCATGACTTGGTTTTCCTCTTGGTCCCCAGGTATGCTTTGATACCCAGAGGAGTAGGTCCAGGAGTTAGTGTGGGCCATACCTGTACATATGCTCCCTGTGAGGTTGGCGGCAAAGGGAAGGTCCTGATTGTGGGAGGAGCCAACCCTAATGGCAGCTTTTCAGAATCCCATGTAATAAATCTGGGTAAAAACAAAACGCCACAACACAATATTCAGTCAAACATACCTGTTTATTGTGTTTCATATCTTTCCTGTGTTTGTTGTATATCAAGTCAAGTCATCTTCCTGTCATGCCAGTTCTATTTTGACATGCTTTTTGATGAACAATTTTCATGTTTATTCTTCTTATCCTATATTAGATAGACTTGAGTGGGACATTCCTGATTGGAAGGGGCTGGTGGCTCGGTATGAACACTGTAGCTTTGTCCCTGAGTGTTTTCCACGGAGCATATGGGTATTTGCTGGGGCACAAATGAATGGCAACTTCAACTGTGTCCAGAACCTACAATTTCCAGGTATGAAGATTTGTATAGTTTCATTGTAATAAATGGTTGTGACTTTTTACAGAAACTGTCAAGGTTTGTAGGTAACAACGTCCTTCATATCATAACTGCCTGAGCGTTTTCTGTGGCAATGTTTTTAGATGTTGGGACATGGAAGAGTGTGGATGTAAAAGGGATGCCCCCTGGTCCCAGAACATATCATACTAACTCAGCCAGTGTGGGAAACAGACTGTTTGTCTTCTCTGGAGGGGAATCTGGGTCCACACCTGTCTCAGATGCCCGGATTCACGTCTTTGACACCGGTTGAACATAAATTAATTGATATAATACTTTTATAAAAACATTCTGCCATGGTTGTAACCATGTTGGTGGGCCACATTTAGTCTTTCAGAGTGATATTGCCCCACAGTTTTAAAGGGTTTTAGAAAGTACCTGGTAATCCTAGCAGTATTATGTATTGTGTTTTCTTCTGTTGCTGTCGTAGTTTCCTGCGCCTGGTCTCAGCCAGACACACAGGGCAGACATCCACCTGCTAGACACAGCCATGTGGTGGTAGTGGTGGGATCCAAACTGTATGTCCATGGAGGCATGGCTGGGGAGAAGTTACACAGTGACATGTACTCTTTGGACACAGGCAAGTATTCCAACAGAATATACAGTCAACTCAAGAATGACTGGCACCCTTCATGAAATTGTGCAAAAGTGAATACATAAAATAAACATAACATTGAGTCGTATTTTGGACTTGGGAGTCTAAATAGTTTAATAAAAAAAAAAAAATGTTTCTCAAACACAGAACATTTTGTTTAGTAGGACTTTCTGCAGAACACAGGTCTTAAAATGATCGGTGCCCCTAAGAAATATTTCAAATAAAACCAAACATAGTGCTGCCTGTAATCTTTGTTTGCATAAGAAGGGTTATCACTGGCTGTGTTCATTATTTGAGTGCTATACATCATCTAGACTGTATGGAGTGGGAGAAGGTCCGGGCCAAAGGAGACATCCCCCCAGGACTGGCTGCCCACTCAGCTGTGGCCCTGGTCAACAACATATACATCTTCGGAGGATTGACCTCAGAAGGGGCCAGTAATGCAATGTACAGATTTCAGTGTGGTAAGGTCCAAAATAGTGGTTTTTATCCCATGTGGTAATTATAGAATCTGTATTGGAAAGCGGTACAGTTTGGTAATGCTGATGCACCTTGACTTAAACTCTTATCTCATTCAGACAAAAAGCACTGGACCCTGCTGACCTTTGAAGGGGACCTGCCACCCAACAGACTGGATCATTCAATGTGTGTTCTACCTTGGGGAGTGAGGCCTGAGGGCAGTGAAGGAGACGAGGCCCAGAGCTCTTCTGCGCCATTGACAGTACCGCTAGCATTTGTGTTTGGAGGGATGGACACACATGGAGTCATACACAGTGACTGTGTTGTAACTGTCCTAACATGAACTACTCTGTCAAATGTGTATTGGTATAAACTTGTGTAAATATTAAATGGCCAATCAATTCTATAATTAAGTCTTTCTCCAGAATGGTTACTAGTTGGTTCAGGGTGAAGATGCATTTAAACCACATGAATGGAAAGCAGCTTTCTTATCACATGGTCAGACAGCATGGCCAAACTCCTTAAAACAATCTTTCTGTATTTAAGTGTCCTGTCCCAGTCAGGGATATCACAAATCAGGCCTGGTGGTTGTCTTTGGTCAGGGGGCGCACAAATTATGCATGGGTAATTTGGAGTTTTCACTGCTGTTGTAATATTTGGTTGCACTGCACCATCTAATTAGCTACACAAATAGACTCATGGAACTACCATATATATGTTTGGGTTATGCACACAAAGGGCACCCACTAGGTATACCTGTGGGCAGAGGTTTTAATTGGTAAAATAATATGAGGGTACGTTTTTCAAAATGTTTTGTATAGGTGTAAATAAAACATTAACGGGGACTATTCAGGTTTCCACCTGCTTCACAGTTATGGACAATGTGGTCATGTAAAAAACAATGCAGAGGAATATCATACATTTGTATCAAACATTTATTTCAATGTCTTTACAGTAGAAAGGCTTTTCTACAACAACCAGATTCAATAAATAACTTGTTGACATTGTGAAGTTACCCTTTCACCCAGATATTGTCTATCCTCCCTAACTCCCTCCCCCCAAAGAACCCAATTTTCAAACTGCCTGAGAACAGCAGCGGCGAGCCTCAAATCCAGGCTGACTTGTATACCTCCGCTTCGCAGCGAAGAGACATCCCTCACACTTCTAAACTCTATTTCAGAAGTCTTTCCAGCAGATACATGGTTGCGGTTTCTCGCACCCCCTCATCTCACCATTTAAGTCCAAAGAGTCCAATATGTACATCTGTGCCACTAGCAGAGGCATTGGGCAATTGAGGAAAAGGAAAGTTGCCAGTGTAAAAGGTCACAACGACCCTCCGGAAAGCCTTACAACTCATCCTTCTCTTCCTGCTCTGCCTCTCCCTCAGGTGGGGGTCCACCTGCACTTCCATAAAGCTTACTGACAATAGGCTGTACCACCTCCTCCAGCTCCTTCTTCTTGGCCTGGAAGTCCTCTATCTCAGCCTCCTGGTGAGACTCCATCCACTCAATCTTCTCCTCTACTGCTTTCTCAATGGCCTCCTTGTCCTCAGCTGACAGCTTGCCACCCAGCTTCTCCTTGTCACCGATCTGGTTCTTCAGCGAGTAAGCATAGCTTTCAAGCTCGTTACGGGAATCGATGCGTTCCTTCAACTTCTTGTCCTCGTCAGCGAAGCGCTCAGCGTCGTTGACCATGCGCTCGATATCCTCGGGTGTCAGGCGGTTCTGGTCGTTGGTGATTGTGATCTTGTTCTTGTTGCCTGTTCCCTTGTCTTCAGCGGTGACGCGCAGGATGCCGTTCACATCAATCTCAAAAGTTACCTCTATCTGGGGCACACCACGGGGTGCTGGGGGGATACCGGTCAAGTCAAAGGTTCCCAGCAGGTGGTTGTCTTTGGTCAGGGGGCGCTCACCTGGAGGAACACAGACAAGGTAGAAAATGAGAAGCAGATCCCAAACAATTTTTTTTAAACATACAAACTCTCATTTCTATATGTGGCTAGGATGTGTAGTGATCCAGTTAGCGTACCCTCATAAACTTTGATGGTGACAGTGGGCTGGTTGTCAGAGGCAGTAGAGAAGATCTGGGACTTCTTTGTTGGCACCACAGTGTTTCTGGGGATCAGTTTGGTCATCACTCCTCCAACAGTCTCAATGCCCAGAGTCAGGGGACACACATCCAGAAGAACCAGGTCACCTGAAGGACAAAACCCATTTGTTACAAAACAATAAATGAAGATACCTCAGGGTTTGGCCTGAACATAGTGCACATTCACCAAAACCCACCAGTGTCCTCCTCTCCAGACAGCACTCCAGCCTGCACAGCAGCTCCATAGGCCACAGCCTCGTCAGGGTTGATCCCTCTGGAGGGCTCCTTGCCATTGAAAAACTCCTTTACCAGCTGCTGGACCTTGGGAATACGAGTGGAGCCACCCACCAAGACGATCTCATCGATGTCAGACTTCTTCAGGTCAGAGTCCTCCATAACTTTTTGCACAGGCTTCATGGTGGATCGGAACAGGTCCTGAAGGACAACATTTGCAAATAAAAGGTTAAACAAAAAGGTGTTTGTTTGTTGGAATTGTATGCTCCAAGGTCAACTGGCCAGCGGTGTGATAACGGAGGACCACTCACCATGTTGAGCTCCTCAAACTTGGCCCGGGTCAGGGTCTCTGAGAAGTCCTCACCCTCGAAGAAGGACTCGATCTCAATGCGGGCCTGGTGCTGAGCAGACAGGCCTCTCTTGGCTTTCTCCACCTCACGACGCAACTTCTGCACAGCGCGGTTGTCTTTGCGCACATCCTTGCCGGTCTTCTTTTTGTACAGCTTGATGAAGTGCTCCATGACACGCTGGTCAAAGTCCTCTCCTCCAAGGTGGGTGTCTCCGTTGGTGGCAACCACTTCAAAGACGCCATTATCGATGGTCAAGAGGGATACGTCAAAAGTGCCACCACCCAGGTCAAAGACCAGGATGTTTTTCTCGCCATCCTTTTTGTCCAGGCCGTAGGCAATGGCAGCTGCAGTTCTTGAATAGCAAGAGGGAAAAGTGTTAAAAGGGTGGTCTTGGATTTATTTTTTGGGGGGGGGGGGGTATTGGTCTAATCAAAGTATTTAGTCAATTCAGATTCTGCATTGTGAGAAGTTACTTACGGCTCATTGATGATCCTCATGACATTCAGGCCAGCAATGACCCCAGCATCCTTGGTGGCTTGACGCTGAGCATCGTTGAAGTAGGCAGGGACAGTGACCACAGCGTGTGTTACCTTCTTCCCCAGGTAGGCCTCAGCAGTCTCCTTCATCTTGGTAAGAACCATGGCGGAGATTTCCTCGGGAGCAAAGGTCTTCTGCTGACCACCACCGATGTCCACCTGAATGTGGGGCTTGCTCTTCTTCTCGATAACCTTGAGGATCAAAGAGGCCACTATTAGGGATGTTTTCAGATCTCAGCCTTGTTGTTCACTATACAGTAGTGCATTTCTTTAGTTACAGTGAGGCAGGCGGTCAGGGCAGGTGGTTTTTCAAGACTCACCTTGAAGGGGAAGTACTTGATGTCATGCTGAACAGTAGAATCAGTCCAGGTACGGCCAATCAATCTCTTGGCATCAAATATTGTGTTTTCAGGGTTGGAAGTGAGCTGGTTCTTGGCAGCGTCACCAATCAAACGCTCCCCCTCAGCGGTGAAAGCCACATACGATGGGGTGATGCGGTTACCCTGGTCATTGGCAATTATCTCAACGCGTCCATTCTTGAACACACCAACACTGAAAGAGAATGGCATAGGTGAGACAACCTTGAAAAATATCTGGTTTTAATTGTCTGTATTACTGATTTTTTTTTACTTTTCAGGTAAACTTAGCTTGGTAAGGGAGATGTGCTAGTCATCACTAGATACATGGTTTACTTCTGTAATTTAGTTAAATGAAATCAGTTAAAACACTTACCATGAATAGGTTGTGCCCAAGTCGATACCGACCACAGTCCCTACGCTTTCCTTCTTTTCGTCGTCGTCAGCAAACACGCTGCCGGCAACCAGCAGAACGACACACAGAAGCTTCATCTCTTCTGTCACTGAGAACAATTCTGTAAGAGATTATTAAAACATCAGTAATACAAAAAAGCGTCCCCGTTAAAATAAATACCGTCCGTCATCGTTTACAGAAAATTAGGAGAATTAATGAATTAGGTATTCCAGTGTAGATATAACGATTGAAAAGTGTAGCTAAATGTTTTTGAAGCCTCCGTGGGTTGAGTTAAAGAAGACTGCGTAATTAACCTGAATCACCGACGTGTAAAATTGTTAAAAGGTCATAGCTGGTGGTTAGCTAGTGCGTTACTGGTAATTTAGCAAGATCAATGACAGCTCCGTTTTCAAACGCGTGCAATACCCGGTCACTGGTTAGCTAACCAGCTAACCTTGCTATAGTTAACTGACTGTTGACGGATACATTTTGTACAGCTTAATTCAATTACAAAGGTACATTACGGCAACTATTTTATTAATGAAAAGCCTGCTGCCTAACGTTAACGTAACGGTACCTACGCCACGTTAGGCAACTGGAAAGGTATTACTGTACTTCACCGCAAAACAAGACTTCCACTTATGTAAATATTATCAATGTTTAATTCACATACCTTATGTATATTGAAATCGATCAAATCTTTTAGAGTTTGGCTTTCTCAGTTGAAGTTATTGGATTCACAATCTGCGTCCTTCGGCTACGTCAACTCCAAGATTTCAGTCTGTGTAATGATGTTCAATGAATGGTGTTCTCGGTTTATAAGCCGTCACTGCTTCCCCATCGTGGAGGCTTTCCATTGGTCAGACAAACGTTTGTTGGAAGGCGTTCATTGGTAGCATCAGGCATGCTGGCCGCTGCTGATTTGCACACGTTTAGTCTGGTAAAACGTCAGGATTCATGCTTTACTGTATGATGGTGATAGGCTAGATGCCTGTGTCCAGCCCAAATGCCGGTGTAAAACATTGAAATGTAGTTGGTGTAATACATTGAAATGTAGTTGTATTGAAATGTCTGTCTTTCTTTTTTTGGGGGGGGGTTGTTCCAATTATTGTACAGAAGAATTTGGGCCATAACTATAAATGAGAGTGCTCTTAATTGAATTGCCTGTTAAAATGAGGTAAAAGGGTGGTTATACAATCACAATGCTGTGCATGTGTAGGGGAAGCAGTAATAAACTAAAAGCAGAGTTTTACAGTGAATGGCAAAACGTGTTAAGTAAAAAGGCAAAGTTAGTTGTATAGGGAGGATTGCACACTAGCAACATCAGAATGATTGTACAACATTTGTTGTAGTGTTTCACTCATCATGACACATACTCCAATTTATGCTATTCTAAATACATATGGTCTGAATAGGTATTACCCTGAAAAGTTGACTTTTACAGCATGTAAATGTAATTACTTAGACCAGTTAAAACATCAATGGGTGATCACAATGTTTTAAAAATAGCTCCTTACAAATCTTTGCAAGGGGGCCGGAATTCCCTGGCAATTGCCCTATACACAGTACATGAATTAATTTGAGCCATTAAGGGATATACATGGGCAGAAAAGCCCAAGTATATGCCAAGATATATTTGGCAAATAAGCCTGTGATCTTATTTATTGGCTGTGGGATGCCCTTCATGGTTTAGTGAACAGTGATAAGAAGCAGAATGGCTTGACAAGATTGTCAGAGGGAACATCTTGAACTTTGATTCTCCTGAACTGGTTGTGGTTGAATGAAGAAAGATCATCATAGTCAATTGGTCATTAGAAAAATTAGAAAAACTGACCAGGATATCCAGGACAATACATGTTTGGAGGGACAACAGCAGTCCCAGGCTGTTCCGCAATACCTAGCAGGTAGGAGGCGTAGCTCTAGCGGTTTACCCATGCCGCATAGCGGCCAGCTTGAAAACAAAATGTACTAGCTCAGCCAATCGGGGCACACCTGCCCCTATAACTGAGCGTCTGCCCTTCACACCACGTCCCATTTTTCTTCTGCTTCGACTGAACAATAGATGTACTACTGGCGATTTTGTTCTTTAAGAAATCGCGACATCATGAAGAGGTTTTTTGAAGCCGCCTGCCGCTGCTCCTCTCTGGACGCCGGGGAAGACCGACACACGGTGTGTGTGTCGTGTCTCGGACCATGGCACGCCAGGGAGGGCGTCGTGGAGGCACCAGCGTGTGCCGCCTGCG
>JACXGK010001603.1:0-66584 GCA_016801125.1 Novumbra hubbsi | reverse complement strand
ACTGTCTAGTGTGGGACCTGAATAGACCGGTGTGTGCCTTTCCAATTCCATCATTTTGAGAATTCATTTAATCCACTTCGGAATACGGCTGTAACATAACAAAATGTGGAAAAAGTGAAGCGCTGTGAAAACCTTCCGGATGCACTGTACATACAGTACATTATTGTTCTAAAAACCATGTATTTCACTTAAAAACGTTAGTTACAATATTCAAATAAGTCTAATTTGATTTGTTTTAATTTTGGCCTATTAATATAACAAAGACGAATAAGGCATGTGAACTGAAGAAGACGAAAGCAAATGTAAAGCAAAACGTACTGTTGAATATAGACCGAACGGGAGAGAGAGGAATTTGACAAAGAGGAATGAATGGGAGACATGGGTGGACTCACTGGTTGAGGTGGGGGTCCGGTCCATTGAGGCTGGCCTGGTACTCCGGGGTTGGGGGGAGGATGTACCTGAGGGTGACCCCCCTGAACATGGAGAACCCCAGTTCCCACAGTCAGAGTGAGTCATACAAACATTGAACTCAAAGTAATTGGACAGTGAATTAGATTTTTGCTCTGTATTCCACATCTTGAAATGACACAATGTATGGCGTTAATTAATGTGAGAGCAGCCGCAAGAGGAAACAGAGGAAACAGAGAGCAGACTCTCTGTTTCCTTTGCGGATGCTCTCACATCAATGTGAGCCAGGTCCAGTGGCAGCTATACATACCTAAAACATAATATCACCTCCACCTTATTTTTCAAAAGAGGTGGAATGTCAGGTACTTCTTGTCTCTTACTGGTAAAAAATAATCTTTGTCTAATTTGTCCATTAGACTTTGTTCCGGAACTCAACAGGGTCCTTTAAGTACTTTCTAGACAACTTAAGCATTACTAGGGTTTGCAGTGTAGCATCCAAAGTTCTGCCGGTACTCGTCTGCATATGTTGGTCAGCTGGGAAACCAACTGATAAAATACTTTTGTTCCCCTAAACTGGAGGGATATTGACAAAATGTGTTTAGACAATTTAAAAACTGTTTATCCAATATGGATAAAAACAATACCATGAAAGCTAACAGTTTGCACTTCAACCCCATCGCTATTGTATAATTCCAAACCTTATGACTTGGAATAAAGATGTTTTTATTTTTTATTGTCACTATCCAAATACCTGTGGAGTTTACTGTACTTAAGCACAAACTATTGGGTTTCCAAAGTTAGAGGCTTCCCCAATATACACTCAGACCAATGCCTACACACGCCAAAAACTGCGTTGTCTTTCATATCAGAGATACCTTGCCTATGAAACACAAAGGCACTGCCCTGGCCACTGCTTTTAGGGCAGCAAATAAACAGGGAAATAAACGAAATAAGGAGCAGTGTAGAAACAAGCAAACTATCCCTTACCGGTTCACAAGGGCCAGGGTACACCCCTCCTCCGGGCATGTTGTAGCCCGGGGCAGGACCACCGGGAGGGGGGTGCAGGATCTCGGGGGTCCCGGCCTGAGTGACAGTGGTGGTGTCTTTGGCTTCTTCCCCACAGATCTTCTTATGGCAACAGCAGCAGATACCAGCGGGGATACCCAGCAGGAGAAGGAGGGCCAAGAGGGGGTTGCCTTTATTCTCGTGTTTGTCTGGATGGAAGGAGGGACAGGGAGGGTGGTGTAGTCGGGGGGATGGGCCGGCGAGGGGGAACTCATTTTTATCAGACATATCAGGGAGGGGGTGATTGACAGATGACATGTCTATTCTAGAAACTGGGCTATTTTTAGTCTGACCTCACATCCCTCCACCAGTCCTTCCCAATAGCCAATGCTGCTCCTACAATTAGCAGTAGCGTTCCTGTGTCTATCTTTAAAATCTGTTGATTGGTAAACCAATAGTCTAAATAGAAGCATATTACCCTACATGCAATTGCACTGTTACAAACCAAACAGCTCCCTGGATACAGGGAATTCCCGAGCTCTAAAGGAAGCCTATGAATAATTACAGAAATGGTGCTCCACCACATGTTACAACTAGCCTGTAAAACAGTACCTTGCAAATACGAAACTCACTCATATTACAATACAATACAAAAATACAACTTCAGAAATTTGCTGCAGAGATCTTTATCTGGGTATTCCTTCTTGAAATTTCTACTAGTAGAACAGTTAAAATCCTACATTCGGTTACATGACCATGACCCTGGGCATTGTCAGGAAATGCACTACATTTTCAAGGCTGCACCCCTTTAAAAGAAAAGGCGGCAGGTTGATACTGAAAAAAATGTAACTAAAGTTAACTAAATATGGGGGGTGAACATGAAACCATCATGACATTTTGACTTTGAGAAAGTGAGGGTGGCTGACACATAACCACTGCCCAGACAGACACACATTCTCACATACACACACACCTATAAGTTCCATCTTCACAACGGAGACTCTTTGGGGTTTCCTTCCTCTCAGTGTGTAGGTTCCAACGTCCGAGATGTTGACATGCTGGATTTTGATCTTGCTGGAAACAATTGTGACCCTGTTCCAATAGGCCTGGAGGTCCTGGGCCACCACCACCCCAGCTTCCACCAGGGTGATATTGGCATCGGCGCCCGAGAAGGAGAGACGGGCGTCATCCTTGTCAAGGCCGGCCAATGAGATGTAGAGGTCCTCGCCAGCCACGCACTTCACAATTAGACCAACGCCTGAGTAGGAGAGAGAAGATGAACACCACAGTTAAAGGGAGAGAGAGGGGAACAAAAAATAGTTTGTGAGTAAAGCAAGAAACTAAAGATAATGGAAAACGACATCTCTCCCACATCCACTGGGGTCTCCTGTACTTACTGGACACGATCAATCTGAACGAGGAGATCTCCTTTTTCATGCGGTTTTTCTGGACATAAGTGCCATTATTGTCGTACGTCACCTTTACAGGACAAACACAGTTAACAGGAAGGATCGCAAAAGAAAAAAAGTAACCTAAAGGGAAAATATACTGTGAGTCTACTTATAAGCAGCACCAGTCAAAGGTTTGGACACACTTTCCCTTCACAGAAATGGGCAGAACATTTGATGGTTTCCTGGATGTCTATGAATATGACATGGACAAGCAATTGACAAAACATAAAAGCCACAATAACTACAAAAATTTTAAATCCCCTCACAGTACAAACAACAACAGCAGCAAACACAATCCTTTTTGTTATATTGTGAGACTTAAAATTGCCAATTTACCTGTCCCTCATAGGAATCGAACCCAAAACCCTGGCAAACATCTGCCAAGCTACACCAGCCACACAGGGACAAAGACAGAGGTTGGTGGTTGCATTGGTTTGGTATATTCGTGACCCTGAGGGGGAAGTGGGACTTTTTAATAGACATTCACTTACCGTATCGAGATACCAGCTCATGTCGGCTCCTTTCCCGGACACACGTCCTTTGTTGGCCTGGTTGAACGCTGCGCCACGTTCCCAGCATACATAAGTCATTTGCGCTCTGTTAGACGGAGTGAACTCCAAAATCACTGCAGTAGTTAGGAGGTTGATCTTCAGCTGACTCCCGTGGCGCAAACGCTGGTCGGGCAGCCAGTAGCCATCTGAGTGCAAGATAGAGTAAGAAGGCGGTAGAAAAGAAAGAAAGTCAGAGAAAAAGCGAATACTATTTACCCCCACAGACGTCCAAAAATATCTTTATGAAAGCAACACCCATACTTTGCAATTCCTAAAGTCTTCTGAGCACTCAATTAACTAGATCTAACTAATACTGCATTTTAGTCAACTAAGTGAACCAACCTAGGTGACTAACTGATATTCAGTTTTTCTATGGCAAGTCCCAGGTGATTTACATGTTGACACTGTGGATTGATACCGCGTTAATAGTTGTGGGTCAAAGTGGCACTTAATCTCTTCCAAAGTATAGCTCTGGAAAAACATAAGAGACCACTGCACCTTTTTATTTCCTATTCAAAACAGTTGAAAAGGACATAATTGAGTGAAGAACAGAAGGGTTTAAATTGCAGAGGTCTCTTGAATTGAACCCTTCGGTTCCTCACTCAAAACCTTCCTTTTCAGATTTTTCAGAAAGGAAAGAAAAAGGTGCAGTGGTCTTCTATTATTTTCCAGAGCTGTACATTTCATCACTTCTCTTTTTGTAACATTTCTTGTAACATTTCTTTCCAGAAATCAATTGTCGCACCACTGTAACTCCATCAACTGTTTAAGGCAGCCTTGGTCTGGCTGGATGGAAAGCGGTGTGGCACTCGCAAGAACACACTGATTATAAAATAATGTGTGTGAGTTGTGTGAAAAAGCCAGTCTCAATTCTGGAGAACACCTTGGCAGTTGACAATTACAGACCAACAGAGAATGACTATGAGAAATTAAGCTAAGGATAGAAAAGTGGACCTGCACAAAATGGGAGGTAACTAAATATGGGGGGTGAACATGTGGGTAGGTGGGTTGTGTGAAAACGTATTCAGGGGGTGGTGTACTGTATTTCCAGGACAGGCAAGAGCACGCATCTTGTGGCACACCTGTATTCACTGTTCTAGATTTGGAGATTGCACAGGTTAACACACTGTATTAACTTGCTGGGTGAGATGCACAAGGAAAGTACTCAGATGTTCTCATTTGGGTAAAACCTATCTCCTATCTCCTGCTTCCTCTTCCTGTGACACACAAAAACAATAATTGGTTGAGTGGTCTAGAAGATGTAAATTATTTAGGCAGGTAAAGTGTGTCCTCAACACTTTCCTTTATCAAGGATAATTATGTGTATTGCTAGAGACAAACCCACTAACGGTACAGTTGTGTTATCTGACATTCAGCTTATTTCTGCAACTGTACGGTTGCTTTTTGCTGTGTGCTTTGGGTCATTGTAATGTTGAAAGTTCTTAGCCGAGGGCTACAGGTTCTCCTCAAGAATCTGTTGGTATTTTGCACAATTCGTATTCTCTTCAATCCTGACAAGTGCCCCAGTCCTTTCTGAAGAGAAACACCCCCACAACATGATGGCACCCCTGCTGTGCTGTACTGTAGGAACAGTGTTCTTTGGGTGGAAATATGTATTACGTATCATCTGGTGTTCAGGCTAAAAAGTTTCAATTTGATCTTTTCTGATCACAGCACTTTTTCTCACTTGGCCTTGAAATCTACAATGTTCTTTTTGGTAAAGCACAAACAAGATGATGTTGTCTTGGTTTATTCTTGCCACCGTCCCGTAGAAGCCTGATTTGTGGAACACTTGTGATATTGTGGTCACATGCACAAATCTTTGCCATAAAGGCATACAGTAGCCATTGGCATGTTGGGTAGCCTATCTGATCAGTGTCATCCTTGCCCCATCATCCAGATTGGAAGGACGGCCTGGTCTATGCAAGGTCTGGGTAGTGCCATACACCTTCTATTTCTTAATATTGTTCTTAACTGTGCTTAGGTGCACAACACTGTGCTGAAATCTATTTAAATAAATGTAAAATATTGCAACTAAACCGTTAGAATGAAAATTGCCACTAAACGTTTGGAATGAGTATTACAATTAAACGTTTGGAATGAGTATTAATACTTAACCTTTGGAATACGCATTACAACCAAACCATTGGAATGATTATTACAACTAAACCTTTGTAATGAGTGTTGAAACTAATCCTTTGTAATGAGTGTTTCAACTAAACTGGCGGAATGCGTATTACAACTAAACCTGTGAAATATTTATTACAACTAAACCTGTGGAATGTGATTTACAACTAAACATTTTTAATAAGTATCACAACTAAACTTTTGGGATGAGTATTACAACTAAACCACCATTCTATGGCCCAAACCCATACCAACACCTAAACCCACCGTACTTGTAAAGAGCTCAGAGGATTTGACTGTATGACTAAGTATTGAGGTGAAACTTCCACCTGGCCAATCACAGACAAGATTGCTAGATGAAATCCCTGAGCTGGCAAGGCGGTCCTTGAACAAGGCAGTTCACTCTAATTACTGTTGCTGAAAAAGGAAAACATGATCTCAGCCACTTGAACTGTTAAAATAAGGGAAAAGATACATAATGTCCCAGAGGTTCTAAATTTAATTCAGGTTTGGACAACGTGAGGGCCAGACTGATAACCCTGAAGTAGACCGGATGTTGGGTTAATTGACTGGGTGTTATACTGTGATTTATTTTGCAGCATATAAAGAGGGTAAGGAGGGATTGGTAGTAATGTCCGTCAAATCCTCTTAGATCTTTGCAAAAGGCAAGAAAGGACAAACCTTTTGGCTCAGGGGACACATTTGTTTTTGTAATTTGTTAATTATGAAGGATTTGCAGGCCAGAAAAGTGCAAAGGTTAAACAGAAATATACAATAGATCCCTTATAATGTGTAAATCATTTAAATTCTAACTCAGATGTATAAGAATGAGCTGGTGAGTTGTTTTTTAATTCTCTTCAAAATAAATGTATTACCTTCAGCGGGCCGGATGGAACTGCCTTGCGGGCTGCATTGCATAGTTTGCCCAGCCCTGGCTTAGGGTTAGTTTGGGATTCTGCCCAGTAATGAATTGACATGTTTTCACACACTTGGGTTTCCAGCTAAAGGTAGATAGGATACAGAAAATGCATTCCCAGGCCAGAAATATACCCTGAGGTGCCGTGGCACTCCCTGCTTGAACACACCCAAATTCCTGCTATAGAAAGCAGTTCTTTCTAAATTCTGTCGAATCTTAGATTTCCGTTGTTATTTCTGAGTGGTTTCTTTCCCACTTCAAGGCCCAAAAGACAGCAAGCTACAACTCACCCACACTGAGAGCAAAGCCCAGCAGCATCCAGAGACTCCACATCATTTGCAAGGAAGAGAAGGATTTCTGTAAAACAAAAAAGGGGGCAAATAGGCCCCTTTAAGCAATTTACATTGCAAAGACAATCAGGCCTCTATAACAAGTATGACATAGACAATAAGGCCCCAATTAGAGATTATGAATTGAATGTATTTGCATGTGATTAATTAAATGATGAATTTAATGTTTGGTGTACAACAGCACTACAATTATTACACAACAAAAGCAATGTAGTAATTAATATATAAAGAATAACCAGTTACAGTGACAGAGATCACAAATGTAGTGTAACTACACTAGATATATGCAATCTAAATATTCACAACACAAACTAAACCTGCGGAATGAGTAATACAACTAAATCTTTGTAATGAGTGTTAAAAATAATTGGAGTATTACAACTAAACCAGTGGCACTAAATTTGTAGAATTTGTGTAACAACTAAATCTAGTATTACAAATAAAAATGTGCAATGAGTGTTACAACCAAAGATGTGGAATATGTTTCAAAATAAACCTGTGGAATGAGTGTTACAGCTAAACCTGTAGAAAGAGTATTATAGCAGTGGTCCTTAAAATACCATGACACTTATCACAAAAGTAGGGGTGTTAACCCAGTGTCTTGGCTTAATTTCCAATCTGTAACCAAACATTTTGGTAAGTACTATAGGTATTAAAATGTATGCAATCATTAAAATATTTAAGTTGAGAACAGCTAGCTAAACGTTCACAATGTTTAAATACAATGTACAACTGTTATTATTAGAGCTGAGGAATATAATCGATTTTTAGACGGATCGCGATCCTGACGTGAACAATTCTGAGTCGATTCATAAAAGAAAGAATCAAAGCTTTGTTTTAAGTGGTCATCACCTGCGATTCCTGGACATTCATCTCCACAGACACATGTGTTACGGTAACTGCTCGTATTTGCGAAGACTGGCAGCTGAATTCACAAACTTTTATGAAAGCAATGCAGGTTTTTGCTAAATGTTATTTCAGAGATAATAATCACATTTTACAATACGTTTTCCACGTTTTACAAAAACTTTAATTTGCATAAAAGGCAGCCTTGTAAGTTATATTATAGTCTGTGTTATAGACCGTGTTTTAGACCATGTTTTCCTGTTATAAAGCTGCTACATAAATGTAGGTTTATAATGTCACAAACTATTTTGTGTTTACACAAGAAAATGGCTGAATAACTTGATAAATAGGTTGACATGAACACTGACATGTTCTTTGGTTTGAAAATAGTTGATTAATATAAAGGCGGAAAGAGAGTTTCAAGTATGTTTGTTTTTGTAATAAAATAATTGGAGGGCAAGATGCATCCATCGAGAATCGTTTTATACTCGAATTGTTACCCTCTGAATCGAATCGTGAGGCAGGTGAAGATTCACACCTCTAGTTATTATTATTATTATGTAAGATGTCCTTGAGTGTCCAGAAAGGCATACACCAAATAAAACATATTGTTATTTTATCAGGTATGCTGAGAACACATCTAGTTGGTCAGATAACATGTGAAATGGATTGAGATCCCACAACAAGGAACTAATGAAATGCTATTAGGCCTTTCATGTATTTGTCATTTAACTTTATTAACAATTTTGTCATTTAGCAGACGGTCTTATCAAGAGTGACTCACAGTAATTGCAGTGATTTATACAGTGGAATAATTGAGATAATTTCCATCTTTTACCATGGAGCATTGCAATTAATTTGAAGCTGAAAAACCCAAACGCCCCATGGATCTTCATATGCTGAGGTTGGCTTTCCTTCTCTAGTCACCCATAGGCTCAGTCACTGATATACTTTTATTTACAAAGCCTTTCTGGGTATGCTACCATCTTTTTGTGCATTATTAATTTAAGACTAACTTTGAGAGTGATTTCTTAATTAGTCAGTGTTTTTAAATCGCTGTATTTATTTAAAATAATGCAAGTTAACAGAAAACAACACCTGATGTAGTTTTATGTCCTGCATCCTTGTCTCTCACAGCCACACTTGAACCAAGTGTGCACAACCTGTATATTCTGGAATGCAATGTTATCAGACAGGCGTTCTTAACAACACATCATTTAACGTATTTCTTCATTTTGTGATGTCATACCAGTGGTATATTTAGTTCTCCGACTATTACGCTACCTCTTGTCTATCTTCGGTTTGTGTCAGTGTGTGTATCACTCGAATTAGAGGCCAGTGCACACATTTGATTGGCTGAGTAGCTTCACGTTGGGTCATGTACAAGGCATATGCGATTGGTCTGAGTTCACTGGGCCCTAAACTAGTGCGGTAAAGGCTAGAAACGTTCCGTCTAACTGTATTCATTCTCAATAATATATCGGTTATAGGTCCTGGTCCGGATAGGATACCGGGCGCGGTCCAATTAGTGACTCCTGATGTATACCATGACTAAGTGCTGAATCAACGGACTATGTCCAGCATTAGCTCGAAGAACAGTAGGTCTACTTGCCATTGTATATTTGCCATAGCCTATACCCCTTCCTGCCTTGCTACTTAACAATCAGTAAGCAATAATATTCTCAGGCATCTGTTTGAAATAAAATCGACCAGTGGGTCATAAACTTGTTCGGGACGTAACTCCGTTTATGATGTTAAATTGGTAATGGGGTTTTTAAAGTTTAAATGAGTATAAAAATGTTTTGTTAAATACATTCCCATTTTCATAGGTTGAAAATATTTAATTAGCGGAGAACTATCCACCAACATCCCTGTGAGTCTCTCAGACCAATGTCGCCAAGGCTTAACAACATAACCTGTTGATTAGACTATAAGCCTAGATCTGTGGTTGATTTACATTCATGTTGCATGACTACAGATACAGAAATGTGGACCATAAGCGATGTTTAACACAATTAAACTGTAGAATGGCTGTACGAGTCAAAGGAGGGAAAGCGAGAACAAAAACACTGTACACCCCACTCTCAGCCCCTGGCCAAGGCATCCCTTGACTGAAACACGAAAACAACCTCAAAGGTAAAAACATCCTAGAACAAAGCGATGTAAGAAAATCATTGAAAGAGTATTCGGATGTTTGAAATAAAGAAAGTAGGATCAATAAACTAGGGACTATAACGAACCTGGATTGTTGAGCATCTTTGAATAAAACTGCCAGAGAAACCTATCCGCAATTGATTTTGAGCTGTGAACTGGTAATTGTAACACATTTTTTTTGTTGCAAATAATAGTTAAAATGTTTTTGGCTTATACATACCTTAATTAAAGGATCCAGGTGATCACGTTCCTGTTTTTCTCCGTATATCAGTGTATGGCTTTAACCGCAGCCTGTGCTCGAATTGCGTGTATGAGGCGGGCATCAGAAATTTGAGGGCACACGTGACTTTGAACGTTGTATTGCACTGGACTAGATAACACAATCAAGTACGCCTCTAGTAGCATACTCAAACAGAATTGGATCTAACCTAAATTTAAGCATGTTTTTACAAATCTCTACATGGAAATACATTTTTGATCTGTTCTCTTCTCCAGACTAGTTTCTCTGAGTTGCCATAAATGATAAAAGCACATTCACAAAAATGGTACTTCCTGTAATCGATTTGTATTATCATAGTAGGCCAACTCTTATCTATAATTTGTTTTCTCAATCAATATCACAACAAACCGAAAACATTTGATGCATGTACATTTTATTTAGTCACAGTCGCTTTATAAAAAAGTATAAAAACGTACATTAGATATAGTAGATCTTCGAATAACATACATTTTTTTCGCACTGATAAGGGGATATTGGCTGGATCAAACGATCGAAGGTTAAGATAGCTACTGAAAATGTCACTGTTTTGTTCAAGTAAGGTAACATGAGTTGACTTCTATATAGTACAGTATTGTTCTTATAGCTATGTCTCACTAAACCTTTTTCACATTGAGGATCAGTTTACCGTAAGTTGCTAGTCAGGAAGAGCTTCCTAGCGTGTAAATTGAAAGGCTAACTCGCTAGAAACAGAACGGCAACATGGGAGCCAAGCAGCTACTATAGTTTCCCAACTTGTGATACCTGTTTATATAGATAGCTACTGTAACTACATAGAAAATGTGACTATGTAGTATGCTCTTCATTTAAATAATTTGAAGACTTTTCTAGTTTAATTTCGGCCATCCTAGATAATTTCAATCTCTTATTTTATGTATCCAGTCTCCAATGAGGTCCGGGAGCATCCTTGCGTGTCTCCGGTATCAAACCAGGTGTTCGAGCGGCGTCTGATCGAGAAGTACATCGCAGAGAATTCAACATACCCTATGAATGGACAGCCTCTGTCAGAGGAACAACTAATAGACATTAAAGGTGAGAGACGTGACGTTGAGTGTTAAGACGCTGAACTACAGTCCACAGGCAATGCTAGTCTCGTCAAAAAACAGTGTGATTTTTGAGGTATGACACTAGACATAAAAATATAATTTGACTCCCAACTGTCCCCCATGTGCATAAATGTTGATGTATTTTCCCCTGTAATGGCTGACCAGGGACTCTTGACCACATCAACAAGAGTCACCCTGAAAGCATCACCCCTGAGATGTTGCAGCCCTTTTAAAGCATAGGTATGAACTATTATAAGTTCAAAGAGTAAGTGATATGACCAAATCAAATGCTACCAGCATGCCACATTGTTTTGACTATATTGTAAATATAATGACTAAGGATTATTGGCATGGTAAAGTCAATATTTTTACATCAATACGGTTGTGTTATTCAATTTGCATAAGAGTTGCAGCCTCTCGATACCGTCAGAAAATAAAGTAACACATGATACCCAGTCGGATCTAAACTAGAGGACATTCTGACACTTAAAAGGAGTCTCCCAACAACAAACTCCTTTGGTCTCCCTCTGTTTCAGTCTCTCACCCCATAAGACCCAAGGCTCCCTCTGCCACCAGTATCCCAGCCATCCTCAAGTCTCTGCAGGACGAGTGGGTGAGTCCACAGGAGATTCCCGTTTGAGCACTTCCCTCCTCACTTCCACATTCGACCCCATTGGTGGAGACTTTCTCGGGAGGGGGGGTGGGGGGGGTCCGGCCTTCTCATCACATGGGTTCCTTCCCCCGTTCTACTCTCTCCCAGGATGCGGTGATGCTCCACAGTTTCACCCTGAGACAGCAGCTGCAGACCACACGCCAGGAGCTAAGCCACGCCCTCTACCAGCACGACGCCGCATGCAGGGTCATCGCCCGTCTCACCAAGGAGGTCACCGCTGCCAGAGAGGGTGAGAGACAGACTCATGGGCACGCACACTTTTGTACACATATTACACAGTTATAAAGGTCACTTTACAGGCAGGCACACACACACACACACGCCAGCTCTTTGTGACAGTTGGGGCCTCAGTTGTTATTTCTCTTCTATGTTTGACCCTTCTCCCTGCCCGTAGCTCTGGCCACTTTGAAGCCACAGGCGGGACTGGTGGTGGCCCAGGCAGTCAGTGCTCAACCATCTGTCACGGTCAGTGATTGGCTCGAAGGCTACCTAATCAATTTGTTTGAAAGTTAAGAACTTTGCATAACCCATCAGCGTCATAAACCCGCCATTGTATTTTTCTCAGTTACTTTAAATAATTTTCACTAATTGATTAGCTAATTACCTCTAAACAGCTTTATAGTAAATTTTTCTGTGTGATGAATTCAGTATTAAGTAATTTATTGGTTGATCTGAGACAATTGTTCATTCCTAATTCATAATCATTACATTTCTTTTGCCTCCGTACAGACGGCAGGAGTCAGAGAGCCCATGGAAGTCAGCGAGCAGGCAGGAATGACACTGGACATCATCCAGAAGGTAAAAGATACACCAATCAGTCACACTGTCATTTGGTCACACACGACACAGAGTCACTGACACTTTGATCTCCACTCCTCTCCACAGCTCCAAGACAAGGCTACTGTTCTGACCACAGAGAGAAAGAAGGTAACCTAGAGCAGTTCCCTATAGCAGGTTCAATCATGATGAGCTTGTTGGGGTCGTTGTCTGACGAGTATAACACAGCTATCGAGCCATGCTGACAGCCTTTTTCTCCCCTCCATGTTTTTTTCCCGGAGGAGCTCGTCCGATCGGAGGACCTCGGGAAATACAGACAAGTGGCTACTCATGCTGTGAGTTGCCTGTTCACTAATGCACATTGTATTCAAGTGCTATGGAACAATTATTATTGTCTTCTTTTCTTTTACTATTATTCTGGTACGTTTTCCCCAGTTCTACCCGTCTCACTCTCGGTCTCTCTATCAGGGTCTCCACAGTGCCAGTGTTCCAGGCATCCTATCTCTAGATCTCTGTCCCTCCGACACCAACAAAGTGCTCACTGGTGAGAGGGGCTGTTTCTTCCTGTACAGTCGGCAGCCAAATTCTCTGACCAGAAAACAACTGTTACCCCCCCCCCAGAGTCCTTTTCCCCCGTTTATTTCAAGAGATAAGAATTCCACTTGTAAAAAAGCATTTATGATTATACCCCATATGTAATGTCTTCTGTCAACGGTTTATACGTTTGTTGCCCTCTGCCCTAACCGTTCTCGGCCTTTCTCCATCTGTCTGGCTCCCTCAACAGGCGGTGCTGATAAGAATGTGGTTGTGTTTGATAACAAGGAGGAGCAGATTGTTGCCACCCTAAAAGGACACACCAAGAAGGTTACCTCGGTGATCTTCCACCCCTCTCAGGTAACACACACACACACACACAGGTTACATAGTCAGCTAGTGTCTTGCATTGGCGTGACTCATTCTTTCTCTCCAGCCGGTTGTGTTCTCTGCCTCTCCGGACAGCACCATTCGCGTTTGGTCAGTTGCGGGGGGCAACTGTGTCCAGGTGATACGGGCTCACGAGGCCGGTGTTACGGGTCTCTCGCTACACGCCGCCGGGGACTACCTGCTAAGCTCTTCCGAGGACCAGGTAACACATAAACTAGCGTTGACCACCATTCTGCTTTTGGACAGCACCACAATGTCTTCAAAATCAAATAAACATGAATATTTTAGTGGTATTTTGGCCATCTGGCACAGGTTCAACACACACAAAGAAACTAATGCTTTACTAATTAAGACTGCTTTGTTGCAACCTTCTTCTTTTTTTATCCCTCGGTTGGCTCTCTCTGAGCACTGGGCCTTCTCTGACATCCAGACAGGTCGTGTTCTCACCAAGGTCACCGACGAGGCAGCTGGATGTGGTCAGTGGTTCTCTAAATTGTTTATTTTTTTTATTGAGAAGCCAAGTGTACTCAAATGTCCTGTTCTCTGTGGTATTAGGCAGCTTGATATACATTGATTTGCATGTCAGCCTGGAGCTGTGGATGTAAAATCCAGTCAACACAGGATGTCCTTTGTCTTTTTTCATTTTAATTCACCACATATTGCAATAGAAATGTTTCCTTTCATTGTCTTTTTGTAAGTAGGGCTTCCTAAATGGAGAGGAGCCAAAGACCTAATTTTGCTTTGTGAAGGCCACTAATATCCTAGGTTATTCCAATCAGAGTTTTCAAAATAAATAAAAACGCCACATTCCTCACCACCCTTCCCGCTGAATTCATCGAACGGCCACCGTTAACATCATAGCGGCCTACTCAACTGGTTTCCCTCTGCTTCACCGTGCCCCGTCCAGCTCTGACCTGTGCCCAGTTCCACCCAGACGGTCTGATCTTCGGGACGGGCACGGCCGACTCTCAGATCAAGATCTGGGATATGAAAGAACGCACCAACGTGGCCAACTTCCCTGGGCACACAGGGCCCGTCACCTCCATCGCCTTCTCGGAGAACGGATACTACCTGGCCACAGGTGAGGCCAATAGATGTCCAATGAACCATAAGACATCCTAGCAAATACATTTTAGTTCATAGCTTGTTTTTCCCATGCGTATATACGCTAAATATTGATACATGTTTCACTCCTCCTGTGTGGTCTTCCTTCCAGGAGCACAGGGCAGCTCGGTGAAGCTGTGGGATTTGAGGAAACTGAAGAACTTCAAGACCATCACCCTGGACAACAACTATGAGGTGAGAGGACTATAAGATGTTACTTCCACTGTTCCTTATTGCTATTTTAAGCCGGCAACCAATGCAACTGGAACAGTAGAAATATCTAATGTCATAAATGAAGGCTTATCAGCATTTAGGATTCATATTACAGTGTTTTATGCATGATATGTGGACTTCTCCTGTTGATCAGGTGAAGTCTCTGGTGTTTGACCAGAGTGGGTCATACCTGGCTGTTGGTGGCACTGACATTAGGGTTTATATCTGCAAGCAGTGGTCCGAGGTGCTCAACTTTACAGGTGAAAAAAAAAACAGTTAGCCTTGCATTTTGGAGATTTGGGGCAAGGAACCCAAAGGTTGCTGGTTCAAATCCATGAGCTGACAAGGTGACTGTAATTCCCTGTAATTCCCTGCGAGCAAGACATTTAACACCTAGTAGATGATAACTGATATACTCCATTTAAACATCTTAATTGTCTCTCTTTATTTTATTTTACCCAGAACACACCGGGGTGGTGACTGGCGTGGCATTTGGGGAGCATGCCCAGTTTCTCACCTCCACCGGTATGGACCGGAGCCTAAAGTTTTACAGCCTGTAATAACAACAGCATAGAAAGGACATACCAGGTGAGATTGGCAGCTCAATAAGGTCACAGTGACAAAGAAGGCAGGGGAAAACATGGGCATGTGTAAATGGCACCTCATTGTCTACATAACGCTTGTCTGGCTACACAGTATCCTTGCCCCGGCCAAACGCCAAGGCCACGGAAGAGGTTTCTGCTCCACTACGAGTCTGGAGTACCACATTCCAGTGGACATTTAGAAAGCAGACATGTTTTAATTGCTCCCAGAAACAGATTGGTGGGACTGGAGCAAGAACACTCATGTGCAAGTAGGGTATAACGCAGCCTGATTGGATAATCTCTGGATAGAATGTAAACCAAGATTATTGTTACTGATATGCTATTGACAATAGTCAAACTGGTCAGATCTGTTTGAATTTCAGACTACTTTGAATGTACATTTTGGGTCATAGAAGAATCCTGGAGACGTTCAATCATACATTTAAGTAATTTAGCATAGGCTCATAGCTACTGTGACATACATTTTCCCACTATTTCCTGCTATAGGATATCTTCAAAAGTGCATACTATTGTCTAAAGTGTAGTTGTGCAATGTGTATTAAAACATTTGCAATTTGGACTGACTAATACAGAGCCAAGCAAGCATATTGTATTGAGTTTTTAATCAATATTTATAGAACCTTACATTATCTCCCCCACACCACACACACTAGATTTAATGCTTAGTGACTCATTCATTTATTTGTATTGCAATGTGGTCTTCATTTTACCGTTTGTGATTATATTATATTATCTCCATACATTTACTGAAATTCATTTTTTTTATTTGCCCCACAATTTTGGTGAAATGTGAATGATTTGAGCATTGCTTTAATAATTTTGTAAATATGATTTACTCTTGAAAATAAATAAAATAAATGTTAATTTTCCCTTATACCTTTCTTCTTATAAATGAAATGCGAGTTTTATGCATGTATTTCCATTTACCTAATTAGTCATTTAAGTGAAGACTGGTTTTGGATAATAAAATTGTATCAAACAATGAAATCCCATTACAAATACCTCCTGCCTTTTTTTATTATCGACGGTGACTGAATATAAAATAGGTTGTAGACATGTGAGGTTGGGATTGGATTATCATACACAAAGTACAAAAGGATAGCCTGTTTTCAAGTCTAAACTAGTCATCTGCTAAGTGTAACATTTGCTTGTACCGCGGACTCCCTTTATTTACATTTCTGCTAGTAGAGTGGTGCAGAGTGCACAAACCTGCAGCTAGGGAAAAAATGCTGGGATAGCAGCAAAAACAACGGATATCTATGCTGCGAGCTAGCTACTGTACTAGTAGTACATTGTTAGCCCAATATCTGTAAGTAACGTTTACATTATTGTCGGTTTAGCTGTATAGTACCTTACGAAGACATTTGTTAGATAAGAGGGTTCAGAATTGTTGATGTTCCAGGCATGAGTAGAGACAGGTATGCTTGCTGTCTAATGTTACCATTTAAACTTAGTGGATAACTAAAAACAACGTTACGTTAGCTATCTGGTGCCAGCCAGAAAGAAGTACAGCATCTGATAACTACGTTAGCTAGAAAGTCGCTTACGTTACAGGGTGTTTTGGGACGTACATGTAAAGCAGTAACTCAATAGATTAACAGTACGTCAGCTAGAAATTAATGTGTCTATAATATTTTTTCCCTGTCTAGACTGCATAATTAAGCTAAAGCTAGCCAAAGCCTCGGTACATTTGGATTCACTTTCGATATTGGATCTCTGCTTGTCAATACTTGTCTCATCTTAAGCTTGTAAGCGTTATATATCAAGCATAACATGAGTTAGAACAAAGTACACCTTTTTGTTGGGATAGTTTACGTGTTAATATTAGCTACTACAAAGGGAGGTTTTGACAAATGAGACTTCTGGCGCATCGGTTGGTTTGGGACTGTCATATAAGTGCGTAATGTGTAAAAACCAATGTGTTTTTCTGTAAATACAAAAACATGCTAAATGGATTTTTAAGATGGTCTCAAGGCCGCGGGTGCATATCTAATTACTAGTTACGAACATAGGTCACTTTTTGTCCATGGAACGGAAAAAAAGATGTACTTTCCACTGATGTTTTTCTACCTAGATATGTCACTCTCGTCGACAATTTATTTACTAAAAACGACTGCATTCCGAATATCGGAAGTAACACCAATTTTGCGTCTGTATATGAAATTACCCAGCTAATCACTGCCCCCAAAATTTCATGAACAAATCACATAATTTGTTCTTTTACAACTATGAATTAGTAAAACTGTTGCAGTTCAACACTTACCGGTACGTTACAGTTGACCTCACACTGGCATCATATGGCTTTGATTTATTATTGACTGACTGCGTTCTCTCTACTCTCAAACTCTCTCTACCTCTCTTCCTCTTTTTACGTTCAATTTCCTGTCCCTTTTCCTGTCTTTCTAGTTGCAATCACATACTATACTGTGATACTGTACTGTTCTATTCCCCGTATCCTAAACTCAATTACTGCACTGCCAGACGTTTCAATGTCACATGAGAGATTAGCTTGTATCTATTCAGTTGGTAGCCACACTATTGACTGGTTCTATAACATAATTTCTCCCTGGATGCCTACAATTTGTTCTCTTCTCAGAACTATCTCATTTATTAGCTTCTTTGTTAATGACATTTAATCAGCTGCTTGGTAATATTGAGAACTATCACATATGCTTTTTAGCTTGGACCCAGCTCTGCTTGTGCTTTTAGCAACTTCACAGCTCATTGTCACTCTGACAGAGCAGTGACTAGAAGTTCCTATGATAGCACAAACAAATTGACACTTCTCTTTTTAAATGAATGCATCCATCTGTTGTTTTTAACCAGTAATCTACAATATCTTTTCAAGTTCATTGCTTTATTCGCCACTCATTTCCACAGGTTGCAATGGGCGCATTCTTTCGGAGCGAGGAGGTTTGTCTTGTTCAGCTGTTCCTCCAGTCAGGCTCTGCCTACAACTGCATCAGTGAGCTCGGAGAGCTGGGACTGGTCGAATTCCGAGACGTAAGTTCAATGCCTAATAATAAAGCTGTAAAAGTGCTGATTACCCTGTTCGATAAACAAAGACAATGCACTTTATTTTCTAAGCTTATGAATGAATAATCAATGTCGATTCTCATTGTCTGTCATTTCTCTCTCTGCTTCTTTTTTATTCTCTCTTTTCCCAAGTTGAACCCCAATGTGAACTCGTTCCAGAGGAAGTTTGTGAATGAAGTGCGGCGATGCGAGGAGTTGGAGAAGACCTTCAGTAAGTTTCCTGTGACCTCGGACCTTGGCACCGTAATGTCAGACCACGTTTGCATACGCAATATCACTTTACATCAGGCCTCCTCCTCTTTGGTCCCTCCTTCCTCTTCGCCTTGAATTCCTTTCTTCCTATTGGCCTTTCACTCTGCCTTTCTCTCAGCCTACCTGGAGATGGAGGTAGGCTGTTCCCTTTCCCCGCCGCTGATTGGTCCACTCCCCAGCCCCGTGCCCTCTGCCCCCCAGCCCAGAGAACTCATGGCCATTGAGGAGGAGAGCGAGAGGTTGGCCAAGGACCTACGAGAGGTGAGGGAGAGGCGAGGAGGATGGGGGAGAATAAAACAGTTGTGGGAGTGCACAATGCAAGTGCACAAATGCAAGCGTGCGGCTGGTTAGTTCCGCTTACTTAGCAGGTTACAAATCTGAAATTGATCCAGGTGTCCAGGAACAGAGACCACTTGAGAAATCAGCTGACCCAGCTCAGTCAATACAGAGGGGTTCTGATCCAGACACACCCCATCACTGTCTCACAGGTAGGAACTACAGCTTTAAGCCTATTCTCTAACTATATCATAGGTAAGAACTACATATTCATTAATTGTTTATCTACTAAATACATGTCTCTAAACCAACATATAAATTACTGACTTTCAACATGTTGTCAGATAAGACTGATTATGATTAAATTAAGATTTCTTTCTGAACACAGAATCTAGAAGGGTTACAACAAAATAAAACATAAAAACGCTGCTTGAAATTATGTATGTATCCATGTACGTGAATATATGTATGTGAATATGTACGTATAAAGCAAGTGTTGATATCCAGCATTCCCCTGTTCTTCTCAGGTTCCCCCATCCTCTCTGGAGACTGTAGCCTTACTGGACAGCCGACAAGACATCAGGTTAAGGTGAGAATGTACCAGTTGCTTTGTTAGCGACATCATCCAACGTGTCTAAGTTTACAGAACACAGGAGAATGACAATGCAAACATGTTTTTAGCTATTAAGTCTGGCTCAGGGCACATTATGTGGTGTGTATATAGAGAATAGGCTGACCTGGGAAGCACTTAGGGTCACTCTTCTCTAATGGCTTCCCCAGTTTTGTGGCAGGCGTAGTCCACCCGTGGAAGGTGCCGTCGTTCGAGCGGTTGCTATGGCGAGCGTGCCGCGGTTACATCATCGTCGACTTCCAGGAGATGGAGGAGAGACTGGAGCTACCCGATACGGTAGGGCATGGAAAAAATTAGGTTCAAATGGAAGGAAGAATACTAGCGGGGGTTGGAAAGTAGACATAATAAAACCCAATGAAACAAAAATAAAGAGGATTTGTTAACGAGGAATATAATTTCCACATTATACAACATTTTCTGACACCACCTGTATATCACTTTTTCCAGTTCTATGCAAAATACGTTGTTTTTTTATTGTTTCTAATTCCTACTTCCTCCCTTTTGACAAATCGCAGGGCGAGGTGATACAGTGGACAGTCTTCCTCATCTCTTTCTGGGGTGAGCAGATTGGACAGAAAGTCAAGAAGATCTGTGATTGGTTAGTGAGAACAGATCTACTCATAATAACTTCATTATTTATTGGAATTTTTAAATCATTGTCTAATGTCTTTATTCTTGGCCTCCTTCTTTTCCAAACCACTGGCTCCCTTTCTCTCTCTCCACCTCAGCTTTCACACCCACACCTTTGTTTACCCAGAAGGAACGAGGGAGAGAGAAGAGGTTCTGGACAGGCTTCAGAAAAGAATACAGGACCTCAAAACGGTGAGCGGGACATATCCTGGGACAATATCCGTTCCTCCTGATTTTGTTCAGGTTAATTTTAGAGCTGCAATGTTCTGCAGACTTGCGTCTCACCCTTAGCGCACTCCTCTGGTTTCCTTCAGGTCCTCTCCCAGACGGAGAACTATCTCCAGCAGCTGGTGTGCCGCTCGGCGGCGGTTCTCCCGCAGTGGAAGGTGAGCGTCCAGAAGTGCAAGGCCGTCCAGGCCGTGCTCAACCAGTGCAGCCCGTCCGTCACCGACAAGTGTCTGATTGCCGAGGCCTGGTGTCCTGTCCGGAAGCTTCCGCTCCTGCAGAGCGCTCTGATAGTAGGATCGGTAAGAGAAGGTCAGGGGAGAGCACAGGATCTTGGTTAGGAGGATGCCTCATTAGACTGTGGAAATATAGGTGACATTACCAGTTCCGGATGACAATAATATCACTCTGGGTCCCCCTGTTTCTTTATTTCTCTCTCACCCTCTCTCTCACACGGTCTCTCTCTGTCCCCCTCTCTCTCACCTGGCCTCTCTATCCCCCACTCACACTCTCTCAGAGGAAGAATGGCAGTGGCGTGGACTCATTCTATAACCGCCTCCCTGACCCCAGCGCCCCATCCCCCACCCTGTTCCACACCAACTCTTTCACATCCGGATTCCAGAGCATCGTGGATGCGTACGGGGTGGCCAGCTACAGAGAGGTCAACCCAGGTAGACACACACGCATACGCACGCACGCACGCACCCCAACTCTTCTCTGTAATCTGAGGCGTCCGGTGTCTCTGTCTGCAGCGCTGTACACCATTATCACCTTCCCTTTCCTGTTTGCCGTGATGTTTGGGGACGTGGGTCACGGCCTCCTCATGACGATGGCTGCCCTGTGGATGGTGCTGCATGAACGTGACCCTAAATTACAGACCAGCGACAACGAGGTACAACCACACACACACAACACAGCCTTCTAATGTGAAGGCTAGAGTCTCTTATCAAACAATAAAATCCTGGTGTTCCTGCCTCAGTTTGTCCCTACGCTCTAGAGGTGTTTACACGTCAACCCCCTTAAGGACTTCAGTTTCCAGTACGGCTCTATAAAAGCATCTGATAAATGAAGTCAACAACTAGAAATCACTCTGAATTGCTGCAAAAAGGTATTTCCATGGTCCTTCTCTCCATGTCCGTGCCGCTGCCTTAGATCTTCCAGATGATGTTTGGCGGTCGGTACCTGCTCCTGTTAATGGGTCTGTTCTCGGTCTACACGGGCGCGGTCTACAACGAGTGCTTCAGTAAAGGCCTGAGCCCCTTCCCGTCCAGCTGGCACATACAACCTATGTTCCAGCATTACAACTGGAGGTCTGTGGACACGCACGCACGCACGCTCGCTCAACACACACACACACACACACACACACTTATAGATTCCTCTCCATTGTGTGTCAGTGATGAGACTCTAAGGGGGAACCGGTATCTAACTCTGGATCCCAACGTGACGGGGGTGTTCCTGGGACCGTACCCGTTCGGCATCGACCCGGTAACAACCATCTTTTTTTGTTGTCCCATTCAACGTTTCATTCATTTAGACCGGTGATAGAGGCCTAGCGGTGAACCACTGGTTTAGCAGGCGGTCTTCTCCAGAGCGATTTGCTGGACTGATTGGGTCTTGCTCAAGGGCACAACAGGTGTTTCACTTTGTGGGCATCAAACTGCATCCATTTCCATGTCGTGCTGGACCTCCGTCCAAGAAGCAGGGCGTTGGGTCAGCAAGTGGAAAAAGATACATTGTCAAGTCCCAAGGCAAAATCGCAGCCAAGAAGCAATGCCCTTTTATTGTACTGCAATTGCAATTTTCGGAACCAGTTGTCTTTAGAAATCAACAATAAAAACAGCATTTTTCCCATTTCCCACGGCCTTTCCCCCTCCTTACCACAGGAAATCTTGAATTGAACACGTTCCAAAGAGGCTGTGTGATTCGTCTTACCTTTGACCTTTAGATCTGGCGGCTGGCCAACAACCACCTGACGTTCCTGAACTCCTACAAGATGAAGATGTCCGTCATCATCGGGGTCATCCACATGACCTTCGGCGTTTGCCTGTCGTTTTTCAATTACATGTATGTTTCCGCTGAGACCGCTGAACACTTCCAAAAGTCTTTGAATATAGGTGGAAGATACATTTGAATCTATAGGTTTTGCCTGTCTGTTTGGAGGTGGGTAATCTATTTTTGGGTCAGAAAAGATGTACTATGCTCACTAACAGCAATTTGTGGGTGACCAACAAAAAGGAAACCGTTTCATAAAAATTTAAATATATTCAAATAAAGTAAATTCTAATATATGGATTTTACTAGAGAAATAAGCTTCTGTGCATACATGGTTTTTAATGCATCTTCTCATTGTCTCTCGGTTTCCCCGTCTCCAGTCACTTGAATCAGCTGAGCAGTGTGTTCCTGGTACTAATCCCGGAGCTCCTGTTCCTGCTGTGTCTCTTCGGCTATCTGGTATTCATGGTAGTGTACAAGTGGCTGGTGTTCGGCCCGCAGGTCTCGGACCGGGCTCCCAGCATCCTCATCCACTTCATAGACATGTTTCTGTTCACTGAGAACAAGGACAACCCGCCTCTCTACAATGGACAGGTGTGGAACGCACAGAAGTGAACAAATCCAGAAAAAACACAGAGGAAGAAGCAAGCAAAGCAGTTGCTGATATTTGTTGTTGTTGTCGTAATGCACGTCTTCTCTTCCGTCTCCCCCAGATGATAGTCCAGAAGGTTCTGGTGGTTGTAGCTCTGGCCTCAGTGCCTCTCCTGTTACTAGGGAAACCACTCTATCTCTACTACAACCACAGAAGGAGAGCTAGCGCCAGAGTGGTGAGTGGACTGAGAGTATTGCTAAGCGAATTAATCAAACTCTCCATGGATGTAATGGTTCTAGACTTCATCCCTCTAACAGGAAGTAATGGAAGCCACATGTCTTGACTAGGGTGAAGAGCGCCCTCTGGTGACAGACACCAGCTCCATCAACACACTACAAAGCGACATAGAGGGAGGAGCGGCAGGAGAGGTGGAGGTGAGAGAGGAGAAAGTGAAAGGAGGCAAGGGGGTTATGGTGAAAAAGGTGAAGGAGTCTGGATTAAAGGCAGGGAGGTTCAGGTGATTAAACAGGGCGTTCATTAAACATACACGTGGAAAACATCATACAGGTTTTGTGCGAAATGATTTGTGTTAGGCCCGCCTTGTTTGTTTTGTGTCCGGGGAACAGAAGGATACGCAAAAAGATCTGAGAGAAAGATAAAACTAGCAGATGCCTCCCTCTGGAGCAGGGACATCAAATCCAGAACCGGACATCCTGAGTACCGCTGCTTCTCTCTGCTTTATCTCATAAGTGCGCCCAGCTGGTGACCCAGGACTGAAATAGCCTTTGACCAGACAGGGAACAGTGGGTTCAAAACCCCAAATATAAAGGTGACATATAAACAACTCTCCCGGCAGGAGTTCGATGCAGCGGATGTGTTCATGCACCAGGCGATTCACACCATAGAATACTGCCTGGGCTGCATCTCCAACACGGCCTCCTACCTACGGCTCTGGGCCCTCAGCCTGGCGCACGCACGTGAGTCGCACGCAGACACGAGCCTCCCCCCGCTTACTGAATCCACGCCTCGGTTTCCCGTTGTTGTGCGAACCTTGTGCATATGTGTTGCAGAGTTGTCCGAGGTGCTGTGGGTGATGGTGATGCGCGTCTCGCTGTCGTGGCAGGGCTACGTGGGTAGTGTAGTTCTGGTCGTGGTCTTCTCCTTCTTCGCCGTGCTCACCGTCTCCATCCTGCTCATCATGGAGGGGCTGTCGGCCTTCTTGCACGCGCTCAGACTGCACTGGTAGGCGCTCCTCAATGTCTTGAATCTCTCCCGACCACACACACACTGTACTCAAATACAGACCGACACAGCCAGGAGCCAACCACATCTTCACAGACCGGATGCTTGAAGTGGCGTTGCTGGGCCAGTAGGAGGCACTCCTTTTTCTGAAGAGATTTGAATCCCGATACGTAACCAGTGTCCCTGACTCTGTCACCTCCACCCGCGCTGTCCTTAATGATTCTCTTTCTTCCCAGGGTGGAGTTCCAGAATAAGTTCTACAGTGGAGCTGGGTACAAGCTCCACCCATTCTCCTTCTCCACAATCCTGAACTCACAGTAGACCAGGGTCTCAACACAGAGGAACCTGAACCTCTACAAGCTTATTAAGTTGTTTTATACTGAGTTTTTGTTTTCTACCCAGGACATTGTTACATAAGAAATGCCATATTAGAGTGTGTCTGAAATGCCAACCTATTCCTAGGCACTATGGAATGGGTTGCCATTTGGGTCACAAGCTAACATCAGCTTTAAAGTTGTTTTAGACTTCACGTTTTTTTTACTTGAATTTTTATCTTGCTTTTTTTTAATTAGAGAGGACCTAATGTATTGGTTTTGTTATTTTGCTTGGAAGGGGATTGGATTTTTACTAAGCACTACAAAAAATGTCTGCATTTCCCAGGGACCATTGGGGCACTGCTATATGTTAACCACTAATGAATAAATGCCATTAAATAGTTTTATAATTCCTGAAAGGTTATGGAGTGAACTGATTACAATGCCAAGTATATACACTGCACCTCAAAAACATAATTGGCCAGTTTCGCAGCCACAGATTCAGCCTAGTCTAGGACAAAACAAGTTCAATAGAGAACCCCATTGAGCTTGTTTTCTTAGTCCTAGACTAGTCTTAAGCAGTGTCTGTAAAACCAGCCCAATAGGCTGTGAAAACTAAGCCTATATCTGTATTTAAATCAAGACACTTGCTCATTTTCAACATTTTTATTTTATTTTCCTGTAAAAACCATAAATGAACAAAAAATAATATCCTTAAACGCAATGCTACAGCTTGTACGATCCTACTGAGAAGCTGCAGCAGGGCACCAGGAACAAATCTCCATAATAAATGTCTTAAATGGCACCCTAATCCCCTATAACAAAGTCTACATAGTGCACTAAAAGTCCCATGTAGAATACAAGCTTCCATTTGTGATTCATGCTAGAGTCCTCTGGTTCAACACTTAACAATAACATGTGTGTGGAGGAGGAACAAAACTAAACAGTGTAAAAGGCGACAAGAAGACAAACCAATCTTTCAAATTAAAAGACAACACAACAGTCTAGGAAAAACAAGAGGGGGCGGTTAAGAGAAATTTGTAAATTGAAAAGGAACGACTAAGAGGTTAAGTCCTGCGCTTGCTGGTGGTAGTGATGGAGTTTGTTAAAGTTAGGAATGCATGCACCCCCAACCGCACCCTATTCCCTGTTTAGGGACCAGAGCCATGTACTAAATGGGGGATAGGTGCCTTGTGTTTGACAAAAGCACAATGGGCCCGGGGGAAAGTAGGGCACTACGTAGGGCATAGGGTGGGGTTTATGACGCTGACCTATGCTGTCAAGTTCTCAAAGCAGTCTACTCCCTACAGGAAACCCGATTCACTCTGGGTGGTAATGCTGGATGTCTCTACAATCTTGAGACCGTTTCACACACTTTTACTTACTCACACACACACGCATGTCCATTTAGTCGAAAGACAGAGCAACCCAAATGCGGGTGGCAAACACATGGAATCGTTTGGAAACCAGCTGAAATCTGCCAAAAAATATTGGGGCACAGCAGACCTACCTGCTAGTCCTTTCCCAGGAGGCCTTGGATGGGCGCGTTCCTAGCCCCATTTAACTTAACATCAACCTCCCTTCTCTGCTATGAGAGGGCAGTGAGAAACAACCTTCCAGTCGGGGCACTTTTTTTGGTGGGGGGGGTCCACCACAGCAACGCCCCCCCCAGGTGTAGTGTCTATATTGGGGTCAGAACGAGGGGCGGTGTTTTAGGATATCCTTTGTATGAGTTTCTCCTCCATCATGCAGAACAGGGCACAGTGAGAAAGGTCGGAGATGAAGGCCTCGCAGGCTCGTGGCGTCACGGCCTTACAGCCGCGCAGGTCCAGCAGCTCCAGGCTGGGGGCCCTCTTCAGGTAGGCCAGGCAGCTGTCCGTCAGCTTGTTACAACCTGGGGAAGAACAGTGAGCGTGTGACGGCTGTAGTCATGGTGACATTTTGCTGGTCTTCAACAAGTCGTGTTTCGGAAAACATCATACAGCTCCAGAAAAATTACAGAGAATTTATAGACTTTTTTTCTTTTCTTCCCAAAAAAGAAAGCTGATTGAGGTACAGACAGGTTTAATCTTAAAGACAACTGCAAATTGAACCCATCTGTTCCTCACTCGAAACCTTTCCTTTTTCAAGAAAGAAAAGGTAATAAGATCATTTTAATAATAGGTTAAACTTATAGACTGACCAATTCTTTGTCAGTGGGCAAAAAGCAGGGGATCAAATCATTCTTTCCTCCACTGAGTGTGTGTGTGTGTGTGTGTGTGTGCGCGCATACCTGCGAGGACGATTTCAGTGAGTGTATTACGGGTGTGCGTCCCCGCCGAGGTGAGCAGGCACACGGACTGGTCGCTGAGGTCTTTGCAGTGGGCCAGGTCTAGGCTCTCTAAGAGGGGCATGTGTCTGAGGATCAGCCTGAGGGTGGAGTCGCTGACATCCAGGCCGGCCAGTCGGAGCACCGTGCACCCGCGTAACCGTGACCGGCCATCGGAGCCTAAGAGAAGTCCACAAAACTGATGTTAAACACTCCAGACGCATTACTCGGTTCCATACAAACGCTTAACTGTCAAATCCCAAAACACTCCCACCTGACCACTCACCTGACCCACTCCCACCTGACCACTCACCCGACCCACCCACACCTGACCATGAACCCGACCCACTCACACCTGACCACTCACCCGACCCACCCACACCTGACCATGAACCCGACCCACTCACACCTGACCATGACCCCGACCCACTCACACCTGACCATGACCCCGACCCACTCACACCTGACCATGACCCCGACCCACTCACACCTGACCATGACCCCGACCCACTCACACCTGACCATGACCCCGACCCACTCACACCTGACCATGAACCCGACCCACTCACACCCGACTCCCTCAAACATCTAAAGGCTTTGAGTGAATCTCCAATCCTTCTTTGACCAACCGGAAGACTAGGAATCACCCACCTGGAGGCGTTACAAGGTCCCTGATCTGGGAGTCTTTCACCCCCTCTGCCCAGCGCAGATCCAGGGCACGGAGGCATGGCAGGCTTGGGGTGGACAGGGCGGACATTGATGACCAGGAGCAACCGATCATCTTTAACTCCTTCAGGCCTGATGGAACAGAGGAATAAAGGGAATACTGAAACCTTTCAACATGGCTAAGGTCTGTCCCCCAATCATTCCTGCATGTCATAATCCACACATTAAGGCCATGGTTTTTTTTGTCACCGCAAAATGAATTTATATTTTATGAATATGAACCCCTTGTAATAGCAATCACACCCCTTAGTGGTCCCCCACCTGGGTTACATTGTGGGGATTTACATGATTTCAAGATCAAGTCAGCATTTTCTGTTGGTTCCCTCTGTTGGGTGGGGAGATGTAAAGCAAATATATAGTAGGTGTGTGGTAGTTTAGTCTTCAAGACTACTGGGGGTTAAGGCTAGGGTTAGAACCGTTTTTAACCTGGCAGGCGGTGTATGAGCAGTGTGATTTGTTTCTTGGAAACAGGGGTCCAGGAGAGGTCCAGGGAGGCGGGCTGGCGTTTGATGATGCCCTGCAGGGCCTGGGTGCTGAGGGAGGTTCGCCGTGACACATCCACACTGCTCCACAGACGCTTGTCACAGCTCCTGGAGAGAGAACAGGTCGTCGCATCAAAGGTAACAGCATACTTTCTGGCATTTTATGCTTTATTGCCAGGGGAGACGATGCAGTGGTACACATCTAAAACGGTAAATAGACTTAAAATCCTTTGATGGAGCTCGGACAAGCCATTGCCTTCGGCTGAGAAAGGGAATGGACAGAACCCGGCGGTTGGTGACTCACCATTTGTACCAGGCCTTGCAGACGGTCATACAGCCGGCCAACTCCGCTCTGCTCAGGTACCGGAACACAGCCACCCACACCTCCTTCTCACCCACTTCCTCATTCCCCACCTCCTTGAAGGAGGGCAGCGACAGGAGCGAGGATGGAGACTGGGAGGAGCGGGACGGAGGGGCGGGCGATGCGGACGAGTCCGACGAGGAGGAGGCCGTCTCCCTCTCCCGGTCGTGGGGGTTGCTGGCACGGTGGCGAGGGGGCCGGCCGACCGGATTCTTGGCGGGCTGAGCCAGGCCGTTGCCGGCCGTGCTGTCCCTGTGCCGCGTCCGGCCGAGGGTTTTGCGCTGGACGTAGCCGGGGCCATGGGCCCGGGGGGACATGGCGGCCTCCAGCTTGGGCACGATGGAGCCGGGATGGCGTTTAGCCCGGGGCGGGCGCTGCAGGGTCACGGTCAGGTACGAGCCGTTTAACAGGTCGTCGCTGAGGTCGGACACCAGCAGGACTGGAGGCTCCGTGTCCTCATCTGACCGGTTGTCGTCGTCCTCGTCATCCTCGTCTACGTCCTCCATCTCCTCGTCCTCTCCGTCCAGCTCCCGGGCCGAGCTGTCTTCGTCCTCGTCGTCCTCCTCCTCGTCCTCCGTTCTCCTCCGCTTGCGCCGATGGCGCTGGTCTTTGTGGCGGCGATGATGCTGCTGGTCATCCTCGCTGTCGTCGTCCTCGTCATCATCATCATCGTCATCATCGTCGTCGTCCTCATCCTCGTCATCCGACTCGTCCCTGCGTCTCTGCATCCGGTTACCGCCACGGAGGCGTACCCTCCCGCCCCTCTCCCTGCGCCCCCCCTCTCTGTCCCCCCGCCCCATTCCCCGCCTCATCCTCAGGGAGGAGTTCAGTCCAACCCCCCGGCTTGTCCCTCCTCCTCTGTGGGAGGAGCCTCTCCACATGCCCCGCCTCCCAGACCCATAGCCTCTCCTAGAAGCGGATCCACTGCCCCGGGGGTGTGGTCGGGACATCTTTCGCCCCACGCCACCTCCAACCCTGGAGCCTTCGTCGTCATCGTCGTCGTCATCGCTGCCCGAGTCGTCATCGTCTTCGTCATCTCGGCTGTGGCCGTGACGACGATAGCTTTTCGCAACACGACCATCAAGGGACGACGAAGACTTGCGTTTCTGAAAGGAGAAACGGAGGAGCAACTTAGAAATGGTAACATGCTCCCCTGTGGATTTGAATGGGGTTTTAGTGTGTCAGTCTTACCCCATGAAGCATCTTATTCTTGTCTACCTTCACCTGGAATGAGAGAAAATAAACTTCTAAATAATATTTTTACATGTAAAATGCCTCAACATTTCTGCTGCACTGAAAACATTGACATTACAGGCCCTTCCTCAACTACAGCATGCATGTAGCGTGTGGATGTAGCGTGGAAGCACCGTCAGTTAGAATGATGTAGCATGGATGGACTTTGTCGGTAAGGATAATGTAGCGTGGAAGGATTTCGGTTGTATGGATGATGTAGCGTGGAAGGAATTTTGCAGTAAGGATGATGTAGGATGGATGGACTTTGGCTTTAAGGATGATGTAGCGTGGATGGACTTTGGCTTTAAGGATGATGTAGCGTGGATGGACTTTGGCTTTAAGGATGATGTAGCGAGGATGGACTTTGGCTTTAAGGATGATGTAGCGTGGATGGACTTTGGCTTTAAGGATGATGTAGCGAGGATGGACTTTGGCTTTAAGGATGATGTAGCGTGTATGGACTTTGGCTTTAAGGATGATGTAGCGAGGATGGACTTTGGCTTTAAGGATGATGTAGCGCGGATGGACTTTGGCTTTAAGGATGATGTAGCGAGGATGGACTTTGGCAGAGGCGCTGACAGGTGTGCGCGTAAAGAAGAAGGGTCTACCTCTGAGCTGACGATTCCAAGAACACACTTAGGACACTCCCAGCAGCTGGGCAGATCTTTATTCACCACACCATCCCCTGTCACCTGGAGAAACAGGCAGAGTGAGAGACTGGGCAGGTATAGCAGGGCTCGTAAACAGCCCTGTAGTACAGTCTTTCATAAAAAAAAACATTTTAAACCCACAACCCCGGTTTTAATGCTTCTGTTGTACAAGCGTGGATTCGTTGGGAGAGTCTGGTGCTCACAAATTCAGGGTTGTGGGTTAGATTCCCACAGAGGATCATACTGCAAAATGAACCGGAGATGGGGGTCAGCTGTATAGCTAGCGGTGTATGGTTACCCTGAGGCAGGCCGGGTGGGCTATTTCGGCACAGTTGGAACATTCCATTAAGGTTAGGGCGAAGACTGGCCCCTCTCCTGCCTCCTGGTTGCCCTCTCCACAGATCTCACACACCGCTGACAGGGGCAGCCCCGGCTGGGAGGGGAGAAACAGAATTACACACACAAAAACACGTGTTCTGTCAGAATCTCTCACACTCACATTCTGTCAGAATCTCACAAACACAGTGTTCTGTCAGAATCTCTCACACGCACGCATATATTTTCGGTCAAAATCACACCCCACGCACCCAGAATACATTTCCACAGGAACCACCCCCCCCTCACCGCGAGGCACTGACGGAGCACACAGGTCTGTTTGAGCTTCCCCGGCCCGCCGAACTTCTTCATGTCCCGGCAGAAGTTACAGTCCCCGCACTCTGTCCGGACGCACGCCTCGCACCGCTTGCATCGCACCCGGCGTCGCCGTAGCACCGACATGGAGGAGGCGGGCTTCTGGGGCCGCGGGGTCACCACCGTGGTGGACAGCTTGGGACGAGCGGGCGGGGGAGGTGGGGGAGGGGGCTGGTACCACGACGGCTGGACGGGAGAGAGGAGTCGCGGTCAAAAACGTCTCAAAACGAGCGGATCCCTCCGTGGATCACTAATGACCCTCTGAACTAAGAGCACTCATTTTGTGTGTCTGAGGTGAAGTAAAAGTTGAGATATGAGATGTACCTCTTAAGGCGGCATAAGCGAGAGAGAGTTTGTGTGTGTGTGTGTGTGTGCGTGCGTGACCTTCTCACCCTCTTGGGCCACTTGATGATGGGCTTCCCGGTGTAGGACAGTTTGGGGATGTCGTTTGCGTGCTCCTTCAGCAGGCCCTGACCGAGAAGACGAACAAAATACGCCAGTTGGATGAATACGTGGCAAATAAACAAACAGGTCCTACATTTACGTCTGTTCTCCCTCACACACGGTAGTAAACCACTAACATGGTCCCGGCTCTCACCCTCATGTCGTGCAGCAGGGCGGGGGCGTTGTGGATTCCGGCTGGGACACATTTCCTCTGCGAGGGCAGGGACTCCAGTTTCCCCAGGAGGTTCCACAACCCCTCCAGCTCGAAGGGCGTTAGATGGACCTTAGAGCCTCGAGACGGTGGAGCCTCATCTTCCTCCTCCTCCTCCTCCCTGGTGTGGCCGTTGACAGACTCGCTGGTGGTGGGCTCCCTCTTCAAACCTGGGGAGGGCCAGCATTTAATACCCAAAATGATCAAACCTCTTGTTGTCATGAAAACACAATAAGAATACTGACAAAATGGACTGGCTACTGACAACGCAATGCTAATGACAAACAGTGAGTGTCTGTCACCCAGTCAGTGTGCAAACACGTTTCCCAGCCTCCAGTGCTCTGGTTGCCCTGTGTCCAGGTCTGTGGCATCCTGCCGACATTAACCACACCAGTAATACTTTGATAACTCCTACTGGCCACTACCACAGCTTTTTTACTCTGTTATACAGTCATGCTGTATCGAGGACAAAATCATTTAATAAAAAGGTGTCATGAAAACAAGATGTGTCTGTAAAAAGATATTGTCCCACAGGCCATTTGTTCATTTGACAACTGGTTTCTGTTAAATTGAGTCAACTTGGAATCTTGAATATATCTTATTATATTTTATTTTGCAATACACCCCTTCATTTGACCTTTAGGAAGGTCTTGACCCTAAAATGAAACAGGTAAATTTTATGGTTTATCTTAAAAAAAGCAGATTTAATTGCACAATGTTGCATCAAACAGACATAATCAGACAATTATTTTGTATTAACAGACTCAGTTTTGCAGTGATGCTGTAGCAAGTAGATTATACTTTTGTACAGTACATAACATAACACCCACAAATGCCATGTGAGACATTATTTAACAATGTCTATTTAAAATGTGTTTTAGCGATTAGCATCTGTACTGTATAGTCCTATTTTAAATCACTGGATGTACACTCAGCCTGTTGGAGAAATAATTTGAATTCATAACATTCTAACCAGTTTTTACTAAGCAAGTCTAACTGAGAACCCATTCAGCAACAACTTGGAAGCATTTAGGGTTGCCTGCCTTGCTCAGGGACAGAACAGACTGTTCTCTCCATGAACCCAAGCGTTTAATGTTCAAAGCCAAGGGACATTATTGTTGGGGCAGCCATCTCAACCTTTTTATTACCATCTCTGTGCTTACCGATGCCCAAGGAGTGTTTCTGGAACTCTGGCGTGAGGTAGGAGGTGTTGGTCAGGCTGAACAGGTACCTCTCCAACACATACCAGCACATCTCGTAGTAGAATGGGTAGCGGAACTTAGCGGGCACCTGCAGCGACAACAGACTCAAATGTTATAACTCAGTTATTTGCCATTTGTAAGTTCAAGCACGTGCATTGGAAGTGGATGAAGAACCCACCCGTGTTCGGTCTTCAATGCTGCAGATGTTGAGCTGCATGGGGATGTTAAAGCTGTGAAGAAAGTTCCCGCCAAAGACCAGGGTGTCCACTGGAGTATACACAGCATGGATCCAACCTGAAAGCAAGTGAAAAGGAGTTCTGACTAAAAGCTGGTTTAAACTAACTTATAAACGGTTAGGAATCTCTGTGTGTGTGTGTGTGTTACCAGAGGGAATCATGAAGGTGTAGCCCTGCTTCAGCTCTATCCTCTGACAGTCCTGGGCCTTGTCTCCCAGGAAGATGTCTCCCTGTTTCCCTGACAACACCCAGTCCTCGTACAGCTCCAGGTTCTGAGGCGTGGGCGGGATCAGCCAGAAAACCTGACAGGAAGTAAGATGTCAAAGCCCATGTCACTCAGAGGCTCAAGACAGAGTCCCGGGCTGTAAGAGCGGGGAGAGGCCCCTCACCTTGCCTCCACGCAGTATGTGATACCAGACAGACGAGCCTCCAAAGTCAATGTGGAAATCAGTGTAGCAGCCTTGAACGCTCATCAGACAGTACCTGAAGTAGAGCACACAATTATTCAAATGTACGCACAAGTGAAACAAAAGCAGTTTGACAGTTGGGTGCCATTTGGGACACGGACGCAGGCTTACTTCTGCACTTTGGGATATTGCATGTCGGTGATGGAGTTGGTGGAGTCTCTCTGTCTCTCTTTCAGGTGGCGTGGCCACATGTTGTCCACCCAGTCGATGATGTCCACCTGACAGGACAGAATACACAGGTGGGGGTTTGAGAGGGGTCAGAGACATTTACATCACTAATCCGCAAGGACAGTGGACAGAACATGTGACCTTGTGGGGGAAATCTGGTCAGTCCAACAAGGAAAAGAGCGATTAGAATTATGCTTTAAGGAAGATAACTGAGAATGTATGTGGGTGTCTTGACTGACCGACGTGGGCCTTTGGACCAGGTTCTCCAGCTTGGTGTGGCTGAACTCCAGACTGATGACGTTGTACAGCTTGTCCCTCTGGGAGGGTGGCGTCTCGTAGTAACGTCTCCATTGGGCCATGGACATCTCGATGCCTTTCTGAGTGCTCACGTCCATCACGTCTATCATCCGCCTGCTGCCTGGGGAGGCCAGGGAGGTAGAGGTGAGGTTAATGGAGGGATGATGGAAAAAGAGGTGGAGAGATGAGGTTAATGGAGGGATGAAAGGAAAAGAGGTTGAGAGATGAGGTTAATGGAGGGACGATGGGGAAAGAGGTGGAGAGATGAGGTTAATGGAGGGACGATGGGGAAAGAGGTGGAGAGATGAGGTTAATGGAGGGATGATGGGGAAAAATGAGAGATGATGTTAATGGAGGGATGATGGGAAAAGAGGAGAGATTGGGTTGATGGAGAGATGATAGGGAAAGAGGTGGAGAGATGAGATAATCGGGGAGGATGATGGGGAAATAGGAGGAGAGATGAGGTTTATGGAGGGATGATGGGGAAAGCGGAGGAGTGAGGGAGAGATGATGGGGTCAGCATCTAAAGTGAAAGTGGACAAATTGGAAATGGAACGTGGTTGGGAAGGGGGTTTACCAACAAATATCTTGACGTCGTTGACACTGAAGTCTGGATCTGGCATCCTTTACAGAACAAACAAACCAAACAAAAACAACTATTACACAATAATCTTCAGAGATTCATAAACAAATACAATTTCAACAATTCTGATTGCAGTATGCTGTATTTCTAACTGTCTGTAAAAGGAACGTACTTGATGCCCAGCCCATCTGGCTTCTCAAAGATAATGGGGTCCCTCAGTCCACCTCTCTGGATGTACTCAAACGTGAGGTCTGGAATAACACACCACAAGCGATCAACTGAATAAATGCTCAAAGCTGTTGAGGTTTGGAACCAACACCCAACATGTCAAAAGCAAGACAATATATATAGAGATGTGGTCAATGTGTTGAACATTTACAATAATATTACACAATCTTAGCCTCTTCAAACTGACCTTTGCCCTCCATCCGTTTGACCCTGTCTGAGGTGAACCTCTCGCTCCTCAACTTCTCCTCCAGGTCAAAGGTCCTTCTGCCCTCAATCTCGTCGTCCGAGATACCATCGTCATGGTAGCGCCGCCGTGTGCCCGACCGCTGGGTAAGGCAGGAGGGAAGAGAGGAGAAAAAAGGAAAAGATGCAGAAGAAGGAAAAGGATTAGAGGGAGAGAAAGCATATTAAACCCCACAAGTTCTGCAGCAGTGCAGTGTTTAGGGTATTTACGGTATTCATGGAATATCAAGGCGTAATACCTTCTCTTAGGGTGTTTAGGGTAACTTGCTACTTTTAGACAGTGGATGTTGGCTGTGTTAATAGAGATCTCACACACACACACACACAGAACAGCCCACTCCCTCCTATAAAAAGAAGCCTGCTGTTTCGCCAAGACTAGAGCCCTATAAAATCTGCTTTGCTGAAAACACAGACAGGCCTGCAGTACCCAGACATTAAAATGGAGGGGGGGGGGATGATTGTGAATTCATTTTTATAAAACATAGTACATTTATAAAAAAAACATTTATATTTGCACATATACACTGCCCAAAAAAATTTAATGAACACACGTAGTCATCACAAGTCAGTTCAACTTCAGGGATAGCAATCTGTCCAGTTAGGAAGCATAGGTGATCAATGTTACCTGTTTTGGTGCAAATGAAAGTGACAACATGTGCACTGGAGAGGCAACAGCAAAACAATCCCTAAAAAGGGAATGTTTTTTGAGGTGGCAGCAACAGACAATTTTGTCCTTGTCACTACCGGTAGCATGAGGCGGTACCTGCAACCCATTCAGGTTGCAGTACTTCTGCAACCTGGCCGTCCAGGCCTTCCAGGATGCTCAACCATAAGTGCCATTGCAAAAAGGGTTGCTGTTCCCCCAGTACAGTCTGAAGAGCATGGAGGAGATATGAGGAGACGGGCCGTTACGCAAGAAAAACTGGACAGGGCCACAGAAGGGCATCAACCCAGCAGAACTGGTATCTGCTCGTTGCCAGAACCCTACTAAATGAACTCCAGCGGGCTACTGGTGTGCATGTTTATGACCAAACGAAGTGGCAGTGGCGGCCCAGTTCCCGTCACAGATGAGAGTGGGATCACACGAAGCCCGTGAAAGACGTAAAAGGCACGGTGAACGTTATGCTGCCTTGCAACATCATCCAGCATGACCGGTTTGGTGGTGGGTCAGTGAATGTCTGGTGATTAATTACTTACAATAGTAGACAATATTAATCTGTCAGAAATGTATCATCTTTATTTCCATCAATCCAGTGGGTACTAAAAATGCCGGGTGAAAAGAAAAAAAGAAAGAAGATAACTTTAAAACATCTAGCTAAATAATGAACCAGGTTTTAAAGGGTCTATATTCACTCAAATGTATTTGCTTATCAAGCATCTCGCCAATGGAATTCCCTCCCACACACAGGCCTTTCCATTACCTTCCCCATACCTCATAGTGATCAGGGCAAAAAAAGCAATTGAGAGAAAGCTACAGACTCTCATAAAAAAAGGCAGAGAGACTTGTTTGTTTTCATCGGCCCTGGGCAAGACAGATGAAAAATCCATCCCCCAACTTCTCTCTGCCTTCTCCCAATCGACATTGACGGGTCCCCCAAAAGCACTCCGCTTCTCCACCCAGCCATCTGCCAACAGAAGGCGCCAGGCACCACTGACTGAAGCGCTACTCCAACAGCTCATGCTGGGAAACTCAGGCCAGACTTCCACATGAATTGAAACATTACGCTTGGATGAAGGTCAACAACCAATGGTTCAAATGGTTAGTATAAAAAGAAAAACATTCAGAACACCTTCAAATCAAAAGATTACATCCTATACAGACCTTGCAGAGGAGAATGTAAATAGGGGAGGGGAATCTGGTCATATTACTTCTCCATCATCCCAACGTACCCGCACAAACCACCAGCGGAGTTAGAAATGAAGCCCTTACACCAATCTACTGTCACCCACTCTAATCAGCATCCATTCAAACTTACCATGCTTTTTCAACAGGACACCTTTTTTTGTCTTCAAGGCAAGAAATCAAGCCAATTTAAAACCCAAAGAAAAAAAAAAGCTAACCATCTAAATATGACCAGATGGAGACAGAGCGAAGCGGTCACGTCAATACGCATTCATCACCTCATCCTGTGCGCAACACATCTACGAGCTTAAGTCTCCCTTATGTTGCCAAGTGGACTGGGGTTGCCATAGCGATGCACCAGCTGACCCAGGGAGGGGAGCCAGCAGCCCAGAGCTCTGCAATAACAATAAGAGACATCTGAGCAGCTCTCCCTGCCGGTCTCACACGCAACCTCTAAACTGCCTCTGCCTGAAGACCTGCAGACACACACAGCTCTCTACAGCCTACAATGTCAAAATGCTCTCCTCTCCCTGGAGCCCAAAGTCCTCCTACCAGCCGCAAGCCGGTGACACTCTACAGCTCCGTCCCCGTGGAGGCAAGAATCAATGAGACGAGATGCAGCAGGCAACGCACGCCCTTCCTCGAATATCCCCCAAGTCCATCTGGACCGCTGCGATCCTCCCAGTCTCCAGGCCAACCCAGCCCTTCGAAAAGACACAGAAAGAACCGGAGTCGAAATCCATCCCCCGATCCACGACGGGTTCAGCACAGCTGACGGACTGCGTCCTGAATGGCGCTCTGCCCCCTACACAGTGGCCTCCCTTAAACAGCACTCCGCAGAAAGAGGGAGGCGCTGGAGCCGCGGGCCTTGACGCGCCGTCCCCCTGTGACGTTGCACCCGGGGAGACGGGCGACCTTTAACGAAGACCACAGAAACGCCACAGACGCATCCGGTTTCGCCCACCCGCCCAATGAGGGACTCTAGACGAGGGGAGGAGCCGCATGAGAGCCTCTCAGCTGGGAAGCGGCGGACAGACCAGCTGCCCTGTCTGGATCACATCCGGAGTCCCAAGGCCACCCGCAGAAGAACACCAACCGGCATGACTAGGGTGGTTTCTCACCGCAGCGATCGGCTAGATCAGCTCTCCTTTCCTTCTCTCCTACAGTGCCTTCGGAAACCGACCCTGTGTGATGGAGCCTGAAGACATGGCACGCCTCGCACCTTCAGTGTCGCAGTCGCTTCCCTCCTCATCCGCTCTTCCCGCTCGCTGTCATCCACGGCACACGGCCGAACAGTCTCCCATCCGGTTTCCATCCTCCGTTCGTGCGCTCTCTCGTCACAGAGGAAGAGAGGCCTGTGGTCCTTTATGCATTTTCATTCCTTCGCCTCTGCAATATCCCCTCCCACCGGTCTCGCTCTTCTCCTATTCCCCCCCATCCTCATCCACAAAGGTAACGCTATCTCTTCCTGCACCAGCGTACCACATCACAAACACACATGCGCACGATCCAGCCCTCTTGTTTTTTTCACTTCCACTACAGGCAAAGTAAAAAATATACTTTCTCCCCTGAGATGCTGACGGACCACCAGCAATAATCTTCTGCCGTTCATAACTGACTACTTTTTTTCCTGCTTCAGGAGAGGAAGTGGGACCACTACTGCTTTGATACTACATGTTTGGCACCTGCTGATGGGAGTAATCAGACCTTTAATACATACACACACAACGTAAACATCATGTCCATGGTATGGTCCATTGCGAGACACCTCGCTTGTAACCATACAGAGTATAAAGTCGGGAACAACCTGGAGACCATATTCACCATGCTGGAAACTGGAGTACTAGTTTAAAATCTTCCAGAAAATGTGGATTATGTCCTCTTCCACTCAACGTTTTCTGCCGTTTGCAGTTGAGATGTTTTGGAGCGAATGTGACATGCCGAATCCTCACATTAATCTGAACTAATCTCAAAAGGCACCCTACTCACTTTACAGTGCTGTACTTAATAACACAGCCCTGTTCAAAATCAGAACACTTTAAAAGGAAAGGGGTAGTATTTGGGATGCATGTTTTTGTACTCTCTCAAGTTACATTACAAGTAAATTATCAGCAGTACCAAGTTTCACTTCATGACGCCATCAAGACCAACCAGTCAGACATCAGTTTCTCAACTATTTGATTTTGGAAAAACATTTCTTTGGGGCCCACACTGCACGTTTATAACACATAAATAACGCTGATGTAAATAGCTACTCACCAGGCGCTTGCTAAATCGATGTGGACGCTGGTCTTCCATTTATGAATCACTTAAGACAGCGATTGTAATGATTTTTTAGTAGGACGGCCATGCACGTGGGTTCTGTATCTGACTGCGCTGTCCAGCAGACAGACACTGGTTAAACTTAAACTGCAGCTAATGTTAACGAACGTAACGAGTAAGAAATGTGGCTGGTGAAACTTTAACCTAAATCATTAAATCCGATACGACATAAGCGAAAGAAGAAAACGTACGACTAAGCAACATAGTTAATATATAAATATATATAAACACTAAGCTACAGCATGATAATTACCGCTCACGCGTTAGGACATTGCTAACGGTCTAGCTTGTTAAAGGTGGTGACATTAATAACACTAGCATAGTTTACTATCTTTGCTATTTACCCCGCCACCAAAGGGACGCATCGTTTGACACACTGCCAAAACAAACTCCAACATGGAGAATGAATTAGACAGCTAGCGCCGCTATAATTATAGGATGTATTTAGCACCAAGCTGACGTTTGGGATAATGTTGTTCATTAATCGTTTTACTAATAACGTCAATTAAAATGAATAGTAGCTAGCTACTGTAGCTTCATAAAATACTGAGCTACCATTTTTAGACACTGAAGTCTAGCGAGTTTAAGGGGTGAAGCGTACCATTCTGGGGATATATTATTACATAGTAACAGCGAAAATGTTTTACATTTATTTATTGCTGAATAACAAACTGATTACTACTGTAGGTAAACTGATAGGAACAGTCGCATAACGTTCAAGTTAAAAATGCAACCGCAGACAGAAGAATATTATTTCTAAGGAACTTTCCGCTTTGTCCTTTTGGAAACAGTAATAAACAAAAGATATGGCAAGAAAATCCTTAAAATAAGCAAAAATTAAATAATATGTACTTCCGTTCAAATCGTCAGAGAGCGCGGAATTAAATCGCAGTCTTATGTGTATAATATCCACAAAGTTAATGTGGTCAGCCATCCGCCGCCATTTTCGTATCATCACAAAACACCAATACCTTTTCTCAAGACACGCCTACAACAAAAATCGTCCAATGACAGTAAAGCCGGCGTGACGCCAATTGGTCCGTAAATACTTCAGTCATAACTACATGGAGTCGATAAGGATTGGACAAACATACAACAAAAAGTAAAAACGAAACATCAATGGCCAATTACATTTCAAGTTTGTGAAAGAACCAAATTCCAATTGGCGAACAACTTGAAACTATATTCAAAGCAAAATAATAATTGGTTAACATACAAAAAGGGTCAACAAAAGGGGCCAATACACAATCACGCTATTCAGCGACAACGTGTTAACCAACCCAATCTTACAAAAAACATACGTGTCATATAACGTATTAACTAGTAAAATAGAAGGTTTTTCACTTAACACACCACCATAGTTGAGCGAGACAGTTTAATGACGGTTGGCCGGCCCAGTCTGCGTAATCTGCCTCCTGGCTTCTGCTGTGTCTTGACTACCGGAACCTTACATCGCTGAGACACGTTTTCTGGGTGGCTACTACGGTTTCTGGTTGCTACATCAAAGCCTGCCCAGTCATGACTATTGCAATCCGGAAGTGGCTGGCTATTGGTAAAATAATTGGGTGGATGGCAACGATTGGAGGATTTTACCTGTCAATAAAACCCTTTACATACGGCGAGAGTAAGATGACAAAGGCAATTCGTTTCTTGTTGCTCCTGCTTTTCAAAGCATTTTAAAAACATTGAATAATAAAAACGTACAAATTAAAAACGTGAAAATGGTTTTGACATGTATTTTATTAATTGCCAACAGAGTAGCAAAGCAATAAAAGCGGACCATACATATTCATCAGATATATTGCCCCATATACAAAATCCCTCAAAAACGTATGCGACAAAAGACACCTACACACAGTTTGTCTATTTACGTAATACTGCCTACCCAGGGTGCTCATATCACTACAAAAACTTCCCTACAAAAACGCCGTGGTTGATCACTTGTGACAGTTTTATGACACAGGAACGCCCCCTGGTGGAAAAACGAATGCAAAATTATGCAAAACAAAATAAAATTTTGTTTTACTCTAATTGCTAGCTGTCAATAAAAATGGTATTTAGCAGCCTATTATTTTGCAGCCTGTAATAATTATGGTATTGTTGCCCTGCCTCATTACACAAGTTAGAAATCACACTACCAAAACAAATCTATTCCAAAAACATCCTTGAAGTAAGAAAGGCAGCTGTTGAGGGCAGCATGCCAGATAAATAGAACAAAAGAGAAAAAAGAGGGCAAGAAAGATACTGTGTGATCATCTGCATGCCTACGTATAGAGGGGAGCGTGTGTGAATACATGAGTGCGAATGTGTGAAAGAGTGAAAAGAAAACTGAAGACAAAAGAAGTGCCTGACTTGAGTTCCTCTCCTCTGGTTAGAGCTGCATGAATCTCTGGACAGACAGTGACCACTGTGGGTCCATCCATCACCTGAGTCACAAGTGATCAACACTTTGGCGGCTGTTCAAATGTCTGCAGACTAAAACAACCTGGATGTAATGAGAGACCTGTTATGAATTCATGAATGAGTGATCTAGGATCAGGTCCCCCTGTTCAAAAACTGATCCTAGATCAGCACTCTTTTAGAGGCGTTATATAGCATATATCATAATTCTATATATTTCGCACCAGTCTAGCCTGAAGGCCAGCCTTTTTGTACCGTCATGCCAAAACCCTTTCTTGCTCGAATTGACGGTGTGGGAGAAGATGGCTCTGTACCACAAACCAATCTGAGACCATCATGAATACATGATATTAGCATTTAATTGGGGAGTTGTGAGTGCATCTCTGACAACATATTTTACAATTATAGTTACTATTTTATAAAGCTGTAGAGAAAAGAGCCTCCGATCACACAGAGAATTAGACAGCAACATGCGATCATCATCTGCTTCTGTAGTGCAGAAAACAGAAAGGGGACAGAGGATGCAAAACAGGAAGAGGAAACAGAGGGAATGGAGGAAAGGATGGGGAGTGGAAAGAGAGAATAGGAGGAAAAACAAAGTGGAAGACAAGAAAATAGAAACAAATTCAGAAAAAGGGTAAATGTAACTGAGCACAGAGCAGAGTGCGAAGACCAAAAGGAAAATTTGCTGTTACGGCATAATTGGCCTAAATGGAGATGCCAGTTTTACTTGTACTAGTTACATTATTTCCAGCCAACTCACCCTGCGTGCCTCCTGCTGAAATTTGGCTGCTTTCTTGGTGTCAGCCACCGCCCGCTCTACAAAGCCCACCGATTGGTCCATGTTGCTCTCAATCCTGTCAATCATACCGCCCTTTGGGAAGAGTTGTTGAGACAGAGACAAACAGACAGTGGTACACGCATTTTTCAGAGGAACGAAAGCACTGTAAACGCTGAAGGGTGCAAATTGTCATACAGTCTAAAAGGTCACCTGGTTTTCCACCAGCATGGCGATGTCCACGAACATGTCGTGAAGCTCTTTGATGCTGCTTTCCAGCCTCACAATGTCTTTGTGCCGTGCCTCGATCTCATTTAGCGCCTGTCTCGATATGCCTGACTCCATGATCTACAGAACAGGGGATGACAGAAAAAGGATTTTGAGCACGCGCTATCACACACACACACACACACAGGACCACTGCTGTTGTACCACGTATATAACACACACACCCCAGCGCTGAAGACGGCGGCGTTCCCTCCTTCCAACATCTCTTCCAGCTCCTCGTCAGTTGTCGCCTTCCCAGCTGTGGAATGGTTAGTTTACAGGAAAGGGTTAAGAACATGCAGTAACTTTTAATAACAGGCTTGTATGAGTTAAAAACACATATGAATGAGTTTATAACACAAGTGAATTTAAAAAACATGCATGGTTGGGGATAAATTATAAGACTCAAGTTCATAACATCTATCAAAAGAGTTACATGTATAGAAGGATGAAACAAATAGGTATATAATAGGTATATAATAGGTTAATAGCATGTAGGGAAGGATTGAATAATAGGTACATATAGGTTAATAACATGTATGGAACATGTAATAGGTACATATAGGTTAATAACATGTACAGTATTAAAGGGTTGAATCATGAAGTTAAATGACAGATAAAAAGAAAAAGTTAATGGTTTGTATGAAAGGGCTTGATACAAAGCTAGGCTTTGTAATGAAAGTAAATCGAAATGTGTATGTTACTTTCGTGTATGTTACTTTCTCTGCATGTCCACAATGTTGAAAAATCTAAATCATGAGACAATATGCAGATCTTTCTCAATATAGACCTAATTTATAACAAATACAGCTGTTCACAATTGTATTTTCATGGTTATGATATGGTTATGTAGTGGCTACAATATGGTTCTAAACATTCATAGGCCTTAGACTCACTGATCTCCAGCTGCCGGGCGATGCGACCTTTGCTCTTGTCTCTGAAGTCCGTCTGAGCCTCATTGTACTTGGTCATCACTTCCACAAACTTTTTGGCCAGGATGGCATGCTGGGAAAGTTGTGAGAGGTTAGTTAAGGTAATCAAAGGGTATCACACTCAAGTTCCAGAACCCGGTCTCAACAAGAAAAAAATAGGTTAGTGTTCAAGGTATGCTTAAGAGTTGGGTTAATTTTAAGGATCAGGTTATGGAAAATGTCTTCCAGAGAGTTAAAACTGTTCCCAGGTCTTTTATTTTAAGATCCTGGCCGTTACCTGGGACTTCCGTATTCTCATGTCTGCCGATGACCGCTCTTCTGTGTTTGTCTCAAGTTGCTTCTCGATACCTGCCAGGGATGGAGCCATAAAACTGCCAACATGTTTCAGTCACTCTCCTCCAGCAGGAGGCTACGGTCCATAAGGACCAATATCTCAAACCACAAGAACCGTTTCTACCCATCAGCAGCTGGCCTTATCAACAAGGTCAGATGACCCCCACTGACACTGACCCTCTCCGCCCCCTAACTTAATGCGTTACATTCATGAAATTCTTTGGACTAATGTATTGCACTATATGCAACTTATACCGTAAATTTTACTGTGTCATTTTTATTTGTACTTAATGTGTTATTTTATCTACTTACTGTGGGGTTTTTTTGCCACTTGTGTTTACAAACATACTTCATCGCAAATTCCTTGTATGGGTAAACATACATGGCAATAAAGCTGTTGACTACTACCATTGACGAGAACGACAAAAATGACAACCGTACTGGATTCCATGGCATTCAGAAAAATTTATGACTATTGGAAAATCTCTTCTGGTCAGAAAACCTTTAGATAGGATATGGTACGTCTGTAATATTCAGTTGGGCGAGCAGGACTCACTCTTGAGTTTGTTGCGAGCGGTGCCTGCTGCTTTTTTGATGTCGTTGGTGACAGCTTCCAAATCATCTTGCGTTTCTAGTGAGCACAGACGATAGAGAAAACACAGAGGGTTGAAACATAAAAGTATCAAAATGCCCAAAATATTTTTGAAAAAGGAAATGGAAACATAATGAGGACAGAGAGAAACTAGAGAGAGAGATCGAAAGAAAGATTGGGTAGGGAGAGAAGAACGAATGCACGAGAAAAAGAAGAGGAGCAGAGTGATTGAGTTAATGGTAAAGTTTACTCTGGTCAGATGTAGGGGCGGAGAGGATGGTTGAGTACAGCTTCTTAGCTTGTGTCACACTCTCATCTATCTTATCAATGCTGCCGCGAATCTCCTCAATCTGAGAGAGACACAGGCAATGGATGATACACTGGCGAACAAGCACACACACACCATGAGTTTGATCACAAATACCTGAGCGAAGAAGTCATCCATAAAGGCTTGGTTCTCCATTGGAATCTCCACATCATCCCCTGCCACATCACTTTTCTGACACACAGACAGAAACGCACTATATAGTTATTTACCGGATTTACAGTGCACACAGGCCACAATAGACTACTAGGATATGACTTGGACGTTGGAAATTAGGAGAAAACAATCCTTAATCACCCCTGCTGTTCTCTGTGCTGTACCCATCCCCCCTAGAAAGTAGGATATCCCCTCGTCCCAGCCATACAATCTTCATCCCTCCTAGAGGTTGTACGCCTCCCTTTATAACCGTAAAGGCAAAACTCCTAAGGGTTTTCGTGTTATCTTGCATTTGGTACGGTTCCTATCAAGAAATAACAGACCCTCTACTGCACGACTGCCCAGTAAACAAAAAAAAGAGGACTGACTCATTCCTGGTGCGAGCGTTTAGTGCCTGCATACTTCCACACCACCGCGCCTGTCCATCTGCGCGTGTAGTTATCCCACAAAAAGTAACAGGTGTACGGTCTGGCCTACCCATGATTACACCCCACTGAGCACTACTTATTAGAAACATCACTTTTGTAGGCCAATTTCGAAATGGGTAATTTATATTTCCGCCTTTCTAAAAATGAACACGATCGAAAAGTTGACTAAACGGTGTAATAAACCCGCTATTCAAAACGAACAATTAGAGCGCAGAAACAACTAGTTATAATCACATACAGTTGTTTCAATCATAAATCTTTGAAATACGATTTATAAAGATTCTATGACTAGTTTAGAGCGATAACGCAAAAAGTAGATGAAAAGAAACTTACCGCCTTTAACTGTTCCAATCGATCCTTCATATTGAAAACTTTTTACTCGTATCTATCAAAAACAATAAACTAATGGCCACCAAAGTAAAACCCTACAAATTAATCTAGAAACAGAAATAAATTAAGTTATTTGTAAAATGATTTAGTATGCTAATTGGTCATAAAATGTGGTAATCAAAGGTCAAATGGAAAAAAAACAAGCTTTTTACATAATGTCTGTTCAATATGGCTGCAGTTGCATCTCTACTAAGCCTATCCTCTCAAGGAGGATTAAAGCAACAGTTGTGTACAGGGCGGTTAATCTCCCTCTTTCCTGTCAATACCTTGCGTACAAAACGTAGTACAAGTCCAATCACGCATGCCCGGTCTCAACCCCCTCCCCTTATCCTGTATTTTAAATTCAGAATTTGTCAACACACCTGATGGTCAACTCATAGGATTAGGTAAATGTTGAATCCCCGAATGTCCCACACCCCACAGATTTGGAAATACTAAAATATTTCAGGTCAGTTAGGTAGTGAAATATGTTTTTCATTGCCATAAAACAGTGCTGTTCACATTAAATTGCATTGACACAGCATACTGCTTATATTGAAATAATTTTTATTTAGCGTGATTTTATCACCCTCAGTCAGTATCATACAGCTTACAAACTCTTCCATTCATGGTTTTTTTTAAGAGAGAAATTGTGTGTGTGTGTTATGCTATGGGCACTCAAAAGTTATACTCATCTTTGTCACAAATGAAATGTGTACGCTACCAAACACTACATATGGGACACAAAAACAAAACAAAGACAAAAACAAATAAACAGCCATAAAAACTTTGAGGGTGGGGGGGGATTTTACAATAAAACAAGGGTAAATATCAGCAACAGCAGAGGGAGGTCACGGGTTAAAGGTCATCATCTTCATCTGGTAGTGCCGTTTCTGCTGCAACCTAGAAAAACGGGGGAAATAAAGAGTGTTGAAGAGCAAGCATGGGCTTCCCTGCTAAAAGAATCTGCCATTTTAATGCAGTCAACTGGATGACTCAAAATTTCATCATCGTCTTCTTTCCTGGTGACCCATTTGCTCATTGGCTGATCCCTCCAGATGACCCAGCTGGTGTTGTGATCGCATGAACAATCCAGTCATAAGGAGGGGTTAGCCACTTAACTACACCAACAATGACAAGCGGCAACAGAGACCCAGGATTACATCTAACGTGTTTTTCCGATTTTTTCTTTTCTTTTGGCAAGTCCACAAACGTCATTTATAGCGATGGTCTTGACGTGGTTACAGCTAAACATGTTACATTCACCCCGTAGCCTAAAACAAAACGCGTCACTGAAGACACGTTTCCCTGCGCCTGTCCACACTCACCTTCAGGTCGTTCTCGTACTGCGCTGCCAGGGAGGCGTCCATGACCACCTCCGGGGGGGCCAGAGCAGGCATCTCCACAAACTCCAGGTTGGGATCTCCTACCAGCTTCCTGGCCAACCATAGGAAGGGCTTCTCGAAGTTGTAGTTACTCTTGGCCGATATGTCGTAGTACTGACGGAGGTGGACAGAGCGTGCGATATTCTTATCTAGTCGGTCTGGATTTCATTTTCAACCGTTTAAAATGAGATACATATGCCAGAGGAAACAGGGAGATACAGGGCAAAGCAAACAGTGCCAGGGATACAGGTTCGTACAGGACATTTGGCAGTCGGCAGGAGAAACGGGGGGCGTCACGGCTTGTGGCCACGGTTACCTGGAGGTTCTTCTTGCGGTGGAACACGATGCTTTTGGCCTTGACCTTCCGGTCCTTGATGTCCACCTTGTTGCCGCACAGGACGATGGGTATGTTCTCGCAGACGCGCACCAGGTCGCGGTGCCAGTTGGGCACATTCTTGTAGGTGACGCGAGACGTGACGTCGAACATGATGATGGCACATTGAGCTGGAGAGGAGGAACAAGGAACGTAAACGGGTGAACACGGCGATGGGTGAAGGTGAGCGGCTCATTAAAGGGTGACATGCTGGGGACCTGTCCCAGTCAGAGTGAGACGACTAGAATAAAATGGATTATATAAAGACCTGTTTTACACCATTGGTTGTCACAAATGGCTTACAGACACCCAGCCTAAAAACCCCAAAAAGTAAGCAACAAAATTAAATCACAGTGCCTACAAGAACAAATCTAGTAGGCTTGGAATCTACGAACGACGAGCCCCCCTTGTAAGTCCAAACAACTCCATTATCAAGTGTTGCTGATCAAAATGTCACTCCCTAGCCAAGGTAAAAGAATCCACACAGCCATCCACTTCATGCCTGGGGTTTGAATAATTCAATTTGTGTTCCGTTAAAATATAAACACATGCAAGATATCCTATATGACAAATCTCTCCGTTTAGTTCACAAAAAAAACAATTGAACTGAATGAAAGATTTAATTTAGGACGCATCCAGTCTCAATCAAACATAACACGTGCATCACAATTATGTACAGCATTGTTGTACACTTGCAGGAAATGCCAACTGGAAAGTCTTGATAAGCCCCTATAGCTACAATTATATTCACTAAGCAATTTGGGGTTTTGTTCTACATACGTGAACATTATAAACTTTCTTTAAATAACTTACAATGGTTTCTAAAAGTGCAAGGGGTCCAATACCTTTTGTCACAACTAAAACCAAACAGAGAAATGTGATACATGCGCAAACAAACAACACACCCTGTATGTAGTAGCCATCCCTGAGACCCCCAAACTTCTCTTGGCCGGCCGTATCCCAAACGTTGTACTTGATAGTTCCTCGGGTGGTGTGGAAGACCAAGGGATGCACCTCGACTCCCAGAGTCGCTACAGGGGAAGACAGAAGGACATTGAAGTGGCTTCAAAGATCTGGAAGGTTTTAAACTCTTGTATGAACTGATCCTTCAAGCCCTATTCAAGTGTGGAATACAGTCTTAAGAGGAAAATGTATAAAATATACATGAGCCAGATTTTTGAACTGGGGTTTTGAGGGGAATTATAAAACAACTCAGACAGCCAATTCTTATACATCGGAGTCAGAATTTAAATTATTTACACATTATAAGGGATCTACTGTACATGTATGTTTTATTGTTTGCCATTTTCCAGCCTGCAAATCAATTATGATTAACCAATTACAAAACAAATGTGGCCCTCCATTTTATTTCAAAATCCTGATGAAGCCGCCGAGCCAAAAAGTTTGCCCTCCCCTGGCTTAGATGAACAGGATGGAGTCTATTGGTTCTCCAAGAACTCACCAACATATTTCTTCTCAAACTCTCCTGTTAAATGCCTTTTAACAAAGGTGGTTTTTCCTGTGCCGCCATCCCCGCACAACACTAGCTGGAAGAGAGAGTAAAAATAAACCCATACATCAAAGGAAATAGCTTAAGGCCAGTGGACAACATTAATGAGGACTGAGGGGTCATTATTACCCTCTACATTAAGACTGTTTCCACAACCACAAAAAAGACTAATTGATTTGGACGGGTGCATTGAATGCATGGAGTTCGATAAACGCTTTAAAAGCATGACTTAAGGAACTATATTACATCTGTAATGGTAGCAATCAATATAACAAACACTGATAATTTCAGATTCTGCTGTGAAGTTTGTTTAGTTTACATTTGCATGCACACCAATGATCCAGGACAGCCAATGAATGCTTTACTGTGAACCACAAGCTTTATTAAAAAGCAAGACTGGGTTCAGACCAGTCAGTCGATGTAAAGTACATGTCAGTCGATGTTATATTGTTATCTATTGATATTGCATAACTTTCCTGAAGTTCAAAAGTAGCGAAATCATAAAGCCTATATGTGATTGTTGCCAACTGGGTCAGTCTCCTTTTTGATTACCATGAGATATTCCAAAGAATATGTAACTTCCTTCATCCTCTAATATTGAAGGCAACACAATTTTCTAGACAAGCACAAATAGAGGAGTAAAGTATACAATCCTCATTCAGACAAAAATATAAGTCTGTAATGGATTGTAAAACCATTGTTTAGATATACATTTATGTAAGTCTACTCTGTCAGATCAAACCGCAAAATATCAAACAAGAGCATTCTCGTCACTAATCTGAATGTGCATCAGATTTTACATACCATGCTAGCGGCTGGTCAGAACACATACATTTGTTTTATTTACAGACTATTAAAGCTAGTAGATTATTCAACGTCACACTTCTTGTGAACACTTGGATAAGAATTAGTGGTTCCAAACTCAAGACTGTAAAAATAACCCAACAATGCCCATTTTGTTGCAGTCCTGAACAGGCATATTCAAGTCAATGAGACGGATAATTAGTTGACATGCCGAATCAGCTGTGCTTGGCTGAGGCTACAATACAAATGTGTAATGTTGGGGTTACTTGAGGACCTAAGTTGGCGTAAAGCAGTGAATTACACAAGGGTCTAAAATAAAATATATTATTTAGAAAGTTAGAAAATTACTAAAGCATTTTTTTTATCCTACCAAGGGCCTACCAAACAATAACATCAATGGAGTCAGCTCTTCCCTGTACCGCACTTCGACTGGAGTGGGATTGCATTAGATATAGCCAGAGACTCACCTTAAATTGTACATCTGGTTCTGCCATAGTGGTTTTTTCTCAGTAGTAGTAAAGATAGGCTGGTATAACAGGGGGGAAAAAGTCAGTGGTCTCAGGGTCTCAAAAGGCACTTCATTTATTTTGTAGAGCATTATGCTTGACAGGGGTTTTGCACAAAAGAATGCGTTAACCATCAATAAAAGCCACAAGGGGTGCTGAAGCAACGACATGGTTTCAAAACAAGGCATGGCAAAAGTTACAACAACAGTGTCTAAGAAGTGTTGAATGTTTGAGGAAATCGCATATTATTCGGTGATTGATGCCTGGATTACCATATGGCTTCTTAACACAAAAAATATCCATTCAAAACACGTGGGGAGGAGCCTTCACCCGGCGCAGGTGGTCGACAGGATAATATGTTGGCTAAATGTCTAAATTGACACTTGGACATGGAAACATTCGACATGCCAAGAGATGCATTAGACCACCGCTCTAGCATAAAACGCGTTGAAATATCCTAGCAAGTACAATTAAAGTTCAAACCTCCAAAATAACCATGCGAAATACTTATTCGACAAAGCTGTTACTTTATTCATTACTCGCCGACACAGTGCATCTTCTCGTATTAATATAGCTGGGTAAACGGCATACTGCTGCAGCTAGCGTGTTATGTAGTGTAGTTTAAGCATTTCAAATGACATTCATTGGCAACGGGGGTTTGTTCAACCTGCCTAAGATGGATACAGTAAATATAGTATATTTTTAAGCTTACACTAAGATAAATAAATACGTTTAATTGTTCTTAAATACTACACTGATATTGCAGTTTGACCAAAACACATTTACATGATAGCTGCCTAGCGCGCCACTGGGAACCGCTGTACCCAAGCTCAGAAATTAGCTAGCTAGCAAGCTAGCCAGCCAGCAAAATAACGGAATTCAAAACTTCCTTTATAACGATGCATGTGTATCACCACATAGCAAAAACATATATCAACTATTCAGAGAGTATACGTAATGTCAGCGTTTTGACATTACTGATTAAATGTAAAATATAAAAAAGATATATTATCTGCTCACTTACCCCAACGGTTTCTGATGGGATAGCCAGTTAAGCGATAAAGGTGCTATGGGGCCTTGAAGTAGAAGCACCTCCAATGAATTTGGCTCATTCTAATAATGTGTGTGACGTTCGTTCCTTCATCATGTGACTTCTGGCACGTTGTTGGTTATCTTTTCTTTTTTTTAATCAAATTAACTATAAATAAACGAAATCGAATTGTTTTCCTTGAAGGTTAACGTTTATATTGTTTAAAATAATCTATTCTTGAAAAACAATATTTTGGACTCAAATTGTGGAACTGGTGTTAATCAGAGGTAGAAACTCTATTTATGTACACACACACATACAAAGAATGGGCTAAAAAGTAATTGAGAAGTGCACATAATAACCTACGCAATAACCTAGATTGTATGCTTTATTGAAAAAACAAAAGGGAAATCGTTTCTCTTGAAAGGGCTGTGGGTCAGATTCAAACAAATACTGCAGCTGTACATGTGCACCAGAGGATGCAGTCTAAACCACTGGACCACCCCTTGGACCACCACAATATTTAAAAATTAATACAAATAAAACCACAACATAATGAAATGTAGATTGTAAGAACAGGTTCAAGCCCCCATAGAACTGGGGCCAAGACTGGGTAACTTCTCTGACATATTCAACCACCTACCAGTCCATTATCAAACAGACTGTCATAGTTCTTGTCCCAAGGACCTAAATGCAACCAGCCTGTATCAACATCATCTAGTTGCCCAGATATCTGTAGCTATGGAATTCTTTAAGTGGCTGGGCACGGACCAGTTAAACTCCCAAATTTCCCCTTGCCAAATGTGCATAAACAATGACCTTGCACCCCCTCATCTTGGTAGTTGTCCTGTCTGTGTAGGCAAATTGTTCTTATTCTTGTTGATCTATTCCTTATTCATTTTACAATGTATATACAATGGACAGCCTTAGTGTACAGCCACCAATGACCTGTGCGGTTTTTCAATGTTACAATTTAAAAAAAACATTTATTCAGTTGGGATTTTTGGACACTAATCTACACCATTCTGGGTGAGTATAAATGTATTTAAACAATCTTAAACCAAATCCACCGGTTTCCAGAAGGCAACATAAAATAGCAGAAGCACATCTAAACTACCAAGCCATGAACACCAAAGAGCTTTCAAAACAAGTGCACGAGAATGTTCTGGAAAAGCACCCCTTTTAGTTGGACTATAAACAGCACATCCACCAAATCATGTTTAAATAGAAATATGGCCAAGCCGTCCACTAAAAATTAGCAACCAGATAAAGGAGTTAGTGGTCAGAAGAATCACCAAGAGGTTACCGGTAAGGGTTAACACCCATGCAAACACAACACATTAGTAAAATAAATAAATAATAAATATGCACATTCTTGGGGAGCTGAATGCTTATTCAATGCCCTTAATTCCTTTTACCACAGGTTCCTGTCTTTTTATCTACTTTGATTGCTCCCTTACTTTTACTTTTAACTACTTTTTAAAAAGCCCTGGAAGTAAGTATTTCATTGTCAGTCTACACATGTTCTATGAGAAAATGAATTTTAATTTAGATGCAGATGTATCAGAGAACATAAACCCTGATGAGTAATGTTGAAAAGACAACACCACACACCATTTGACAACTTAGGACAGAACATTAATTTATTCCACATCATTTAAAGTCCACAAGTATTTAACCTTTGTACAATTCTCATGACAAAAAAACAAACCACCATTTTCCTTTGGATCCACAGGCTGACATATCTATTAAAGTCTGAAGGTAATTATGAAAGTAACAATAAACACAAGTGCCTGAGTCTATCATGTGCCCACAGGTTGCGTAAGTCTGGCTCCCAAATAGCCCCCTATTTCCTACCAAGTGCACTGCTTTAAAGCAGAGCACTATGATAATGTAGTGCAATATATAGCAGAGGGTGCCATTTGGGAACAGAATAAGTACATGTCAAAAACTGTAGAAAGCCACTATGTTATGGTTCAGTTTAAGCTAATATAGGGTAATATGATTCTGGTTATGTGGTTATCATCTTACCTCAAACCAGACAGACGGTCAAACTGACGAGACCAACTTTGGGGGTGCGTTCAGAACTTTGTAAAACCTCTCCGGCAAATTAATCAAACACTAAATGACGTTTCTATACGCAAACTCCCACAACGTAACCCCAGAGTAGGCATCTGTGAGCCGGCTGCTGAATGAACAGGATGGATATGACACAGACCCGTTGAAGAGACTTGTGGCCAGCCCATCCACCCAAGTCACTTTCAACTATCGTCGTGTAGAAATGTGTGAACAAGATAACCGGTGCTGTCTGGATCTCTTTACCGAAACGCTCATCCGCATATTTTGTACATTGTGTGGATGTGTGTGGAGGCGGTCTTTCACACAGCATCTGTTCAGAGATGAAGTGTGCATTATGGATAATCCACAGAGTACGGTGGTTGTGTGTGTTGAGGGTGGTCCGTGGGGTACTGTTGGTCAGTCGGCCTTTGGGGGTTTGCATGTGTGTGTGTGCACATCAGCCTGCCTATCTATAAAGGTAATCTGCTTGTATGTTGGCGGCGATCTCTGACTCCCACTTATCTCCGTTATTCAACAGCTTCTCTTTGTTGTAGAGCAGCTCCTCGTGCGTCTCTGTGGAAAACTCAAAATTGGGGCCCTGAAGGGGAGGGGAAACAAGAGCCAGAGACATTTAAACTTAGAGACACCGAACCAGAGACCTTTACGTGTCCCGCATGGAAAGCCACAGAGGGAGGTCGCCTCGCTCACCTCCACAATGGCGTCCACCGGACAGGCCTCCTGACAGAAGCCGCAGTAGATGCACTTGGTCATGTCAATGTCGTAGCGTGTCGTCCTCCGGCTGCCGTCGGCACGGGGCTCAGCCTCGATGGTGATGGCCTGCGTGCGGGGGCGAAAATTAATGGGTGGGTGGGGGTTGGGATAAAACATATTAGGGGTAGTCACCTAGAAGAGGTTCTGGTCTAGCAGGCACATGTGTGTATGTGTGTTCTATGAACCTGGGCAGGACAGATGGCTTCACACAGCTTGCAGGCGATACAGCGCTCCTCCCCAGAGGGGTAGCGGCGAAGAGCGTGTTCGCCACGGAAACGGGGCGACAGGGGCCCCTTCTCGAATGGGTAGTTTATCGTGGCAGGTTCTCTGAACAGGTAGCTCATGGTCATACCCAGCCCTAGAAAGGTAGAAAACAACTGGTGAACAAGGGAGCACGTTGGAGGGGGGGGGCGGGGGGGCTGGAGGTCAGCAGCTGACCTCTGAAGAGCTCTGTCCATAGCAGAGTCTGAGCTGCTCGGTCAGTGACAGTCTTCAAGTCTGTGGACAACTCCTGAGCATTCACATACTCTGCAGAAAGAAATACAGAGAATGAGAGTGGTATGGAAAAGATGGAGATTGAACGGCGTATTTGAGCATTCTTAACTACAAACAGCAGCATTACTCTGAAAATTACATTTAATCAGACCCCTCCTCCTCAACCTAACCATTTGAACCTCAACAGGCAGTACTTACTGTATCCTTCTCTCTGGGCTGACATACTAATTGGACGCACCAGATTGTGTCCAGCCACAAATGTGCCTGCGGGAAAAGACAGAGGCAAATAAGAGGCAGAGAAGCGACACAACCAGTGACATTTCCACCACAGTCCAGTTAACCTGGACTTACAACATTTGGCAAGTCCACTACAATGACTACAAATGGCAGGAAGTGCATTCAGTTTACTTGAACATTTTGTGCAACAGTAGGAACACAACCATGCATTCCCCAAAACGGTCTTAAACATACTTCCCGATGTGTGTGCTTTGGTGGTGGTGGTGAGGTGACAGGAATCAATACAGTATTTACTAATCGAATTTAGAAATGGCTATGCTGACAGCATTCCCCAACCCACAACAAATCCCCTCCCTGTTCTTTACATTTCTTTAGCACAGATCGGTTTCCTCTCATTAAAACTACAAAACATACTGAACTCAAACATTGAATTGATAAATACTTTCTGTGGATATATTCAACCAACGTCTACTACAAGTCTCTGAGTGTGATCTCTTAAACGTTTGACTAGCATTAACTAGAGGAACCGTTCCATCATTAAAGCAGTGCACCACAACAATATACATCCTCCATTCCCCACCCCCAACATTTCTCGGGTCCTACCTGGCCGAGACACAGAGTAAAGCACACGCAACGCAGCTGACATCACGCCGTGAACACACTAACACCACAGGGAGAAAAACACAACAATGTTAATCATGTGACACAAGAAATACGTGCATATTATTTATTGGAATATTGGATCAAACATAACTTGTGAAATAGGTTTGGTATATAATGATACAATGAAATCTATAAAAAAAAGGGTACTGGTGTTTCTGTATTTTTCACAGACCCTCGCCATAACACACAGGTCAAGTTAATGGCTATTAGTCAACTGTTTGTAAACAGTGTCTACCTACCATAGCTACCTTTGTAATGACAATATGCTGTGGGATGCGAGTGAAACAATATATTTAACTGTACTACCACTGCCTGGTTGAAAATCAGGCGACTACATAACTAACCACTTCAGAGGACAGACGTTCTCCATAAAAATAGAAAATACCAAGCGTTGGTGAATAGGTGAATCATGCCACAGTCAACATAAATTACTGTACACCAAGTGAATTATAAATACTAGATATAGTAATAACCAGGAACGACTTCACGACAAAAGCATGTTGTTAGGTAGGTACTGTACTACCAGCTAGCTATATTAATTAGCGAGCCGGCTAGCCAAAATCCTCAAGGACTTTTCCAATGACTGACGTTATGTCACTTTAGTCGTGAATGTAGCGATCATACAAGCACCAAAATGCTATAGAAACCTCCACAAATATGTAATGTGATACAAAATTAATTAAATATCATTGCAAATCCTGATTTAAGTAACCAAAAAAAGCTTAAACTCACCAACCTGTCGCTATTTGGCCTTCTAAACCAGAACAGCGGACGATTTGCGAAGTGCAATTTGCGTGCACAGGAAGTGAATGTACGTCAGAACCAAAACATTTTAGTACTTAATAATCGCCATGTTTGATGTGGCAGCAGGTGGTGAGGTCAGGAATTCTGCAAATATGTATTAAATTAACATACTGTATTTTCTTTAGACTCTACCTAAAATACATTACACTATTATGTTGATTGTCAATCTGCACAGTGAACCTCTATCATACCGATAACCTCAATAACATAACCTTTATGATAAACCTAACCAAGCCCTACTGCATCACCTGCAACGCATAAACTGAAGAATAACCCCAATTTCCACACTATGCAAATTGTATATTTATCCTTAAACATAATTATTGAGCCATAGTTGTCATTTTCCCCAGTAATTTTATATACTTTCTTTTCAGATTTGACTTTGGGTCACCAAATGAACACAGATCTGGATCAAATATCACATATACATATTAGCACAGACAATGCTTAACAAGGGATATGGCAGTCACAGCAAATGAAGCAGGACAGTTTTAATTGGCATGTTGATGGTGTTTTGATGACAATCTGGCTGAGTAATCTTTTTTCCCACATTCATAACTCCCTGCATATCGCTTCTCATTGTTCTGGATACGACCCATCTTAAAAGTAAGTGTCATACTATTATAATAAATATCCTATATTTTTAAAAAGTGCAGAATGAGAGGTTATTGATTCTGGCCATAATTTAAGTCGAAAAGTGCATTTCTTTCTAACTAAAGATCACTGTGCTTCCTCTCAATCTCTTCTTCCCCTCCTATCAATCTCGGGATCTCTCTTTCCCCATCCTCTTTTTAGTGGAGGAGTGGGCCAATGGCACAGAGGTAGTGTTGGAGCGGTCCTGGACAGAGGTTGAGAGGTTAGTGCTGGTGGTGGTTCTAATCTCGGAGATGGTGCTGGGCGTAATTGGGAACAGCGTGATTCTACTGGTCAAAATCGTGGTACGTATTAAACTGTAGCTCCAATTTGCATGTGTGCTTGGAGTGCCTGTTTCTTGCGTCGCAATTCATAGAAAATATTAAAACGTAGATATTCGGGGGCATAGTTGATATCACAGTTTTGCCCAAACCCTATGAAAAATACTTGACTCCAAGAACCAGTTGGTTGTGATACAGACTCCAATTGTTTTCAATGGAATGAGTTTAGTCAGTTGTGTTTGCTAGGCACGGGGGAAAAGTGTGACATCAATCCAGACCCTTAGGATTGGAGATGCCCTTGCCTAAACGCTAGAATTTTATCATGGCTACCATGAATAATCCGTCAAGATGATCAGTCAAGAGAACACGGAATTGTCTCTACAAGACAGAATGTGAAATGTAGCGATGATTAAACATATGTTAAATAGACCTGTAAGAAATGTTTATTAAAAGTCCACAGCAAAGTAGTAGGACCCAATATTTTTTATGATGTTGGTCAGTATAATGTATACTTTCAAACTCCTAACATGTTAAGCTTGATGCATAATAGGTAAACAATATCAGCAGATTTACATATGCAGTAGCTGGCTCAGGTATTCATTTCAAAGGATAATCATTTACAGGTCAGATGCTGTAACTGTAAGCCTACATTCCACCTCTCATTGAAAATCTCTCTGTATCTTTCCCTCCCAGTGTAGGGATCAATTCCCTTGTAAATACTGGGTCCCTTTTGTCAGTCTGACCCTCTCCGACCTTTGCTCGTCCCTGCTCCTCACCTCTGGCTCCCTACTGGCTATACTGACTAAAGGTCAGAAGTCACCGTGGTGTGAGGTCGTCTGCTTGCTCAAATTCGCCTTCATCACTTCTTCTATTGGAAGCATAGGTGGGACTCTCCATAGGAAACACTCAACCTTGCCTCTTATCAAATAGAAAAACACAATGTGTGCATATACACACACACGCAGAGGAAGGGAGGACACAGCAGCCCAACACGCTTTTAACATTCCATTTTCTTCTAATTATTCACTTCTAAACACTTGCTAGTCTCTAAAGTGCGTCTTTTATGACCAATTCAACAGACCTGAACCCACTTAAATATTTTGTGGGTCCTCAATGGCATTACTTTTAAAAAGCTCTGTTGCCTCTCCCCAGCTATTCTCTGCGTCCAACGGGCCACGGGCATCACCTCCACAGGAAGTGGCATCTCTGTTGTCATGGCGGTGGCTTGTCTGTGTCCCTGGGTGACCGGGGTGGTGTTTGGAAGCATCCCTGTGGTCTATCACTGGATCAGGTGAGGAGCAGTGTGGTGGGGGTTGTGCCGTTATTTGGGTCATCCATACAAATGCACACACACACACATCTGAGGAAGAGTAAGATGATTATACTACATCCTTCTCTTTCTCAAATGCATTTTTAGCCCGGGGGATGGTTGGTAATGGTTTTGGACTGCCTTCGCTTGGCTAATAATGAGGGCTATTTTGGGTTAGTTCCGAATGTCTATATTTCTGGTCCCAGTCAACCCGCTTCTGAACGGGGTTAGTTTGTGTGTCTCTCTTTCTGTCATTCTAAGGTACGACCCGGCAGAGATGCTGTGCGCGGTGTTCTGGATGAACAGCTACTCCGACATGCTGGTCTACATCCTCTGCACTTTCTCCATTTGCGTCTTCCTCCCATTTCTCCTCATCGTCACCTGCTCTCTAGCCACTGCTACAGGCTGCGGGAGGAACAGAGACAGGTACGCCATAATCCTCTGACCCATTTGTGTGCAGCTGTGGCAACAGTCAGCTCTCCTAGACCAGATCATTGCGGAGGACGGGAAGGCAAGGGAGCGCTACTTTGCGCAGGCAGGCAGGTTATTACCCATGATTCTCCTCAACCGCTCTCCTTTCCTCTTTTCTTCATAGCGATCTGGATGACCTCTCCTCTGTAACTCCACTGGTGGTGATCTTCTACCTGTTCTGCTACACTCCGTTTGCTGTGTCTGAGGTGACCCCCCTACACACTCCCAGTTGTGTAAGAGCTGTTGGCCCCCTGATTTGCTGAATTTATGCTTTGTGAAAAAGTTTAAACAATTATATGCCAATAGCTTACAAGATAACTCAATATAGTTAGAGTATCTACAGTGCAGAAATAATAAATATCGGGATTGTTTTATATTGGTCCTGCATAAAGTTACAGTGAAAAGTTGGTACACAAGTTTTTATTTTTATTCCTATTTCTTTAATTTGACTATTTTCCAAATTGTAGAATAATAGTGAAGACATCAAAACTATGAATGAACACACGCAATCATGTATTAACATGAAAAACATGTTAAACAAATCAAAATACATGTATTTGAGAGCATGCAATGCAAAGTGTGTCATCAAGACTTGTTACTTAGGAGGGAGGGAGGATATTTAGTATATGAAATATATTTAGATCTGTTAAAAACTTTTTTGGTCGCTACATGAATCATGTGTTATTTCATAGTTTGGATTTCTTCATTATTATTCTACAACGTGGAAAGTTGTAAAACTAAAGAAATACCCTCGAATGAGTGTGTCCAAACCTTTTACTGATGTTGTCTGTATCATGGCTCTGGGTCCATGTTAGTATTTTCATTTAATAATTTTGTTCTTTTTTCATTTTGAATGAAGAGCCTTTACGGGAGCCAAGCTGAACATATCTTCAATTTGAATATAGCCACATTACCTAGGTAGCCAGAAAGAATCAGAATGCCAATCACTACTCAGAAACTCAAACAACTGTTATATGTTTTTACCCCTTCCCACAGCTGATTCTCCTGGGTAGACTGGACCTATCTCCAGCTCCTTATTGGATAAGAACCCTGTCGTCAGTGATGTCTTACCTAGACTGTGTATTGAACCCCATCATCTATTCTACCAATCGGGATTTTCGTGTGGCAGGGCTCGCTTTGTTCTGGAGTAGTTGTAGAAAGTCCTTACTAACAGAGCCTGTGTTGACAGTTATGAACAAACTGGACATGTAAACATTAAACACCGAAATAATAAAAATACATTCAACAGATTTAATATAGATTTGTTTTAATAGAAATATTATCATATTTTAAATGTTTACATATTTGTTGAAAATACCTTCCTGCACTTGATGTTATATTATTTCTTGCACATATGTGCTATTTTGTGAATTTGCATTTCTCATGAGGGTTAGGGTTTCTCATGAGGGTTAGTAATATAATCTGACACAATTGGCTGACTCTCAACTTTCCTAATTATTGTTTTCTTGTTGTCTTTTCCCTTTCATCATAGCATCAAACCCTATAGGCATTCCTCCACATAGCTTTGCTTCAAATAAAATCTAAATAATGTGGAATTAACTTCCAATATGATATCAGTGACAGTCACAACTGTCATTTTTCATTGAAGTCGGCTATGTTTCATTCACACAATTTATTCTGCTTTGATTATCGGTCTATGAACTGAACTGAATTAATAGTTGCAGTCAGACCTATTCAGTTTGTTTAAAACGTCTGCATGTGACGTGCGTGAGAAAGCAGAAACTGTAGTGGAACTGCAGGATGTCACACACCTTGGACCAGAAGTGTCCAGTGAGGTGTTGAAACAATCGGTACTTCGCCAGGGGGTGATCTAACAGTTTCAGCACAACGAATCCGCTGCAGGACAGTAGCGCCAGAACCAAATATCTCCGGGAGCGGAAATCTCCATATTTTCGATGCACCGCGATACCTTTGATGACTGCGAAAGTGACTTGTATTCCGAGGGCCACCTCGAACCCTTGGTCGTGCAATAGCGAAAGACCATAGCTGAGAATTGCGCACAACTCAACCGCAAACGTGTACCGAGGCCGCCAACCATGTTCTATAAAGTGGCACCACACCGGTATCCACGCAAAGATGGGAAGCGTGACCCACTGGTCCACCACGGAGGGCACGCGGTGGAGGGTTGCGAGGCGCACCCACTGCACTGGTCCGTAAGCAATAGCCATAAGTGCGAATACGTCTTTAACGTAACCTGCCTTAGGGTCTCCTTTGCTTTCCGTCCGTTGAAGAAGCCAGTAAATGCCAGTGTAAAGGTATCCCAAGTTGATCAGAGAGTTAAATGGCATTGCTAGGTAACAGGGCAGGGAATCGAGGGTCTTCTCTGCGTAGTGATCATAGTTCATGTCCACAAGAACGCTGTCAAAAAGACCAGTGTTCGCCAAAACAAGACAAAAACAAAACGGCAATAAAACGTGTATGAATGCAGACTTCATTGTTAGTATTTATATTTTTTCGCACTTTTATTACTTTTTTGTAAAGACAATGAGAAATTGCAATGTTTCGACAGAAGTTGACACACCGAACTTCTTTTTTGTTTGTTTTTCCGGGGTTTCTATCACATGATGGCATTACAAGCAGTTGATTGGATACGCGTTCTTAACTGTGGAATTCTATAAATATGAATGTAGATAGACCATTGGAACGTTTGTTTTACTCGATATGGAACACACTTTGTTGTCCTACGTTTAATAAAGTGTTTACGAATAAGCAAGTTGTCAAAGTTTCTGTTTGTGAATAAGCCTTTTGTGCAGTTTTGATTTGAAGCTGAAGCACGTGAGTTACACATACTTTACCTGTTAAGTATGTTAGGAATGATTCTATGACATAGTTCACCTAACATTTGGTGTAAGAGATATGAAAGAAAACACATTTTCTAAAATATTCTCTTTTCCTATGGCACATCATTCAAAATCTAACATCACTGATGCAAAATCTAACATCACTGATGCAAAAAAAATTCTAAGTTCAGTTAGAAAAAAGACTGCTTTCTGAAAAAAAAGCACAATCTAATCTTTGCAACAATCAGGGGAGAACCGGTTGAGGCAGTTTCAATTGTCCTAGGTTAGATTCTGTAGCATGAGAAAAAAAAATACATGCAGCCAGGCAGAGTTTTGGGAGGAAGGGGGAAAAAAAGCACATATGGGAAAAGAGCGAAAGAAGGAAAGCAGTAGTTTGATGAAAGCCTTTAACAGATGTAGGATTGTTTGGAGAAACACACCTGGATGAGAGGAATACGTCAGACACAAAATCCAGAGGAAGAGTGTAGAAAAGAGGTGAGAGACACCGTTTTGTGTCCCAATTGGCAACCAGTTCTATAGATATTCCACTGTATGGCTAGGAGACAAAGTAGTACACTATTGGAAATAAGGGATTATTTATGTTGTAGGCCAACTATTTTAACAAAGACTATAGTCTATGTTACATATCAGTGACTGAAAAGGTCATTACATTGAAAAAATATTTAAAAAAATATATAAAAAATGTGTGGGATATGAAGTACATTTAAAAAGATTTAGGACACATAGGAAACATCTATTACTATCAACATCATTTCAGTAAATATAAAAAGCTACACAATTTGTCATGTGCTGAGTGAGTGGCTGGGCTACGTTACGGGGAAGGGGATGTTTCAGACTTTTGACTAGGGAGGAATGTACAATGTCAGCAAAGATGGTGACTCTTTGATGTGGGCTGAGTCAACAAGTGAGGTAGCTAGTAATACCAGCAGGTTGTTGTTGTTGTTACAGCAATAATGGCCGATGCGGGCAGACACTGTTTCCAGTGACACCAGATACCTTAAATAGATTAGATTAGATTTAGATTAGATTCAACTTTATTGTCATTGAACAGTACAAGTACAGAACAAAGAAATGCAGTTAGCATCCAACCAGAAGTGCAAAAAGAGTAGTGCAAACATTTTGTGCAGAAATGTTGTGAAGGGCCGTGTGTCAATATACAGGTGCTCCAGTGAATGGGCCTATAAATGAAGCACAGTGTGCAAATGGCATGGTTAAGTAATGTGCAATAAGCAATGTACAGTGTATAGATGTGCAAATGGCATGGTTAAGTAATGTACAATAAGCTATGTATAAATTGCAGATGTGCAGTTAGCAGTACAAACGGAATGCATTAGTGCAAGGGTCAGATGAGGTGTCCAGGTGTAAATATGCAATAAAAAGACCAGACAGTATACATTGTGCAAATGGCAATAATGGCAATAATGATAGCATATGTCTTTTAAAGGCACAGAGGTTCAATTTGTACCTGGGCTCACTTTTCTTCCATTTCTCTCTTCAGATGTCTAAAGTGAACAGTCCGTCCAGAAATATACCGAGCAATGCAGAACACAATGATCCATCTCATAACACACACCCAAACACATGCCCATATTGTCACGATACAGCCTCTGTGGAAACAGAAGATGTTGACATACTTCCTGCGGGGGTGATTAAACCCTGTCCCCTTGTCCTAGACACCAGACCACCTCCTCCACCCATATCCCCCAATACACCATTTCTACCTAGCCCCCCTGTCCTAGAAACCAGACCCCCTCCTCCACCTATATCTCCCAAGAAACCATTTCTACCTAGCCCCTCTGTCATAGACACCAGCCCCCCTCCTCCACCCGTATCCCCCAAGAAACCATTTCTACCTAGACATCCTGTCCTTGACACCAGACCCCCTCCTCCACCTATATTCCCCAAAAAAACATTTCTACACAAGCCCCCTCACGCTTTAACCCCTCCTCCCCCCATATCCCCCAAGAAAATGTTTTTACCTAGCCCCCCTGTCCTGGACACCAGAACTCCTACACCCAAACCACGCAAGAAATATTTTTTACACAGACCTCCTGTCCAAGACAACATAACCCCTCCTCCCCCTGAATCCCCAAAGACAACTTTTTTACCTAGTACTCCAGTCCTGGACACCAGATCCTCTCCATCAGTACTCCCCGAGAGAGAGTCTAAACCACCACTGTGCCTTACATGGACATCGCCACCAACACCTTCAAAACCCATCAGCCGTCGTCAGGGTGCTTTTTCCTGGGAAGAGGTGGTAGGTGAGGGCCCAGGCTGTGAATTGAGGCCTGCAGGGCCTGGAGATCAGAATGAAGATGTGTTTTTGTCCTCCCAAGACAGTCTGTTTATGAACTCTGTCATCACTAAGTCCCAATGCCAATTCGTACAGCCACTTCTGGATCTTCCTCTACCTTATACATCACAAGGCAGCGAGGCAGCGCAGAAGATGGTGCAGTCTGGGTCCGTTGCTGAGCAGAACCCTTTCGAGCCAAGGGGAAAGGTTTTAGGGAGCCCCACTAAAGCCTCAAAGCCAGAGGAGAAGGGGCTAATGGAAGCCAAACTGTTTACGAAACCACCAGGCAGAAACACACTTTTATCCCCTGGGCCTGGGGGGAGATCCAACAACAGCCCAAATGGATGTACATCTCCTGGGCCTGAAACAAGAGCCATTCTCTCTGACCTCCAGCCACTACTGCTTCCAGGACTATGCCTCCTCACTCCCATAGTTGACAAAGAGAATTCCGAAGTAGATAGCGTCTCCTCAGAAGGAGATGAAGACCCAATGAGGAGGAAAGGAGACACAGAGGAAGTTGGGGTTCAGGACACCAAGCTCAGGTCAAAGAGCCCAAACATTAAAACTAGAGCGGAGAAGGTTACAAAATCTGCCAGGAAGATGATTGACAGATGGAAGGAGAAAATGAAAAGAGGAACAGAGGATGAAACAAAGACAGAGAGGAAAAAGCAACCAGTGAGTCGTTTTTGCTCCTTAAATGTGATAGAATGACACTGGTATTCTTTCTCTCACTTAGTACAATTTTACTGTGTTGAATAGAGCATAGAACAATGCAGTTACATAAAAAAACTCAGCAAGGGGTGTTTAAAAAAGTGTTAATATTAACAGTGTTAATATTATTTCAGTAATATACATATACAGTGGGGAGAACAAGTATTTTATACATTACCGATTCTGCAGGTTTTCCTACTTACAAAGCATGTATAGGTCTGTAATTTTTATCATAGGTACACTTCAACTGTGAGAGACGGTGTAATTTCCTGGCTGGGAGCCCCTAGCCTACTCTATGCTTTGGGGCGCGCAGTCAGGGCATGCCACCTAGAGAGGCCTCTAGCCCTCTCTATGCCGCTGTGGGCTCCCCAGTCAGAGCACCTGTTTTCAGTTGACCCTGATTGGGGAGCCTACTTAGGTTATGCTATGGCCACACCAGGTGTGGTTTATTGTTTGTTTGATACGTTTCTACAACGTTCACAGTCCTGTTTTGTTTGATGTCAAGTCCTGTGGATACGCTACTTGTTTTTTTCAGTAAGTGTTCACAGTGGTGTTTCATGTATAGTTAGTTAGTTGTGTTTTGCTGATTACTCCAGCACCTTTTGTTTTGCGTTTACAGTTCGTGTTTGTTTTGTTTTGTCTTGTTGGACTAAATTCACCGTTATTTTCACAAAATGTTTGCGTTTGGTTCCGCCGCACACCACAACCGTGATAGAATAAACCACCACATGGAACCAGCAACATTTGACGAGCAGCGTCGGGGGAGAGAGCAGTACACCTGGTTGGGAGACTGGGGATCCGACTCTCTCTCCTCTGACGATTCAGGGGCAGAGTATGAGGACTGGGATCTTCCATATGATGATCCAGGCTGGGGTGTCAACAGGGGGTGGACAAGTCCACCTTCAACCCGAGTTCCAAGGGTTACCTCGGCGCCCAGCTACTTCCCAGGGCCCCACCCCAAACAATTTTTTTGGTTTTGGGGGGGCTAGTAGGGTCCCCATGGGATGAGTGGCTGGTATCTGATTAGATATCCAGACAGTCTCAGTACATGTCCCTGTCTGCGCTGACCGCGGGCTCCCGCCTGTCTCCCTGGGAAGGGAGCAGGCTAGCCAGGCATCCCGGGTTGGGGCCTGGTAAACAGGCAGCCCGTGGGAAAGCGCCTGCTCGTCGCACCACCTGCGTCACGTCCGGCCCTCGTCCCAGCACATGCTCCACCACCGGTCCACGTCCCAGCACATGCTCCACCACCGGTCCACGTCCCAGCACCTGCTCCACGTCCGGCCCTCGTCCCAGCACCTGCTTCACGTCCGACCGTTGTCGTGCCGTTGCCTGCTCCCAGGGCCAGTCCTCCGTTGCCTGCTCCCAGGGCCAGTCCTCCGTTGCCTGCTCCCAGGGCCAGTCGCCCGTGTCCTGCCCCCAGGGCCAGTCTGACGTGCCCAGCTGAGACGCCGCCCCTGCCGTGCCCAGCTGAGACGCCGCCCCTGCCTCCCCCGGACGAGCCGCCGCCGCTGCCTCCCCCGGACGAGCCGCCGCC
>JACXGK010001602.1:0-58628 GCA_016801125.1 Novumbra hubbsi | reverse complement strand
ACCAGAAAGAGACGTAATAGGGAGACAGCACATTCTTTAAGGCACTGTAAGTAAAGAAAACACACTCAGGAAAGTACCGGGGGAAAGAATATCCACCCAAAAATGTATTGACAAGATAGTTGTTTTAGTTTCAGGCTAAAATGGTTCCAACGTTGCCTAGGTAATACCTCCAAAATCACATCATGCGAATTATTTTGAATCCATCCCATCAATCATATCAAGATACGTCACGAGGCAGAATTATCTTTATAATTAACATTATCTGACGTGTGACATTTGATGTTTGTATTTGTTTTAAAGGTTTTTTGTTCTGAGTCTCCTGTACTTTTAAGGGTGAACTTGATAGAACCTGTTGTCTAGGGGAGGAGAACCCAGATGGCTTGAAATCCATTCAGTTTGATATGTACCCGTGTTTGTGTGGACATGAAACCACAACCTCAGCACAGCTGGATGTGGCCAACATTGTAACCTACAGACATCTGGCTTTAGGCACTCTATCCTTTACGCCAGCTACTGTAACGACTACGACTGTCATGTCCTGGATGCGGGCCCCTAGCCATCTCTGTGCTTTGGGGCTCCCATTCAGGGCATGTCACATGGAGAGGCCTCTAGCCATCTCCATGCCGCTGTGGGCTCCCCAGTCAGAGCAGCTGCATTCAGTTGACTCTGATTGGGGAGCCTACTTAGGCTAGGCTACAGCCACACACGGGGTGGTTTATTGTTTGTTTGTGTTATGCAACTTCACGGTTTGTCCTTTTGTTTAATTCCTTATAGTCAAGTGAATCCGCTACACGTTTCTTTGTACATCGTTTTATGTTCGTCAGCACTTTTCATTTACGATTACGGTTCGTGTTAGTTTGTATTTGTTTTGTTTATGTGGATTAAATCACCTTTACTTTATTTACAAAATGTCTGCTTTTGGTTCGCCCGCACACTACGACCGTGACAACGACAAAGTAGTTACTGGCATGAAAAATGCATCTAATATCTTAATAATGAGTGCTATTCATATGACGAACGACAAGTAGTGAGTTTTTTTTTTCCCCCTCGCAAGGAATACAAAGAATTATTTGGAATCACACAATCACTTTCATCCCCTAGATCCTGGCTGCCCAATCTCATTCCCTCATATCCTGAAGACTTCATAACTCTTCGGCGCGGTCCCAAATCTGCAATATTTTTTATTTTTTATTTTTGACAGCTTTAAGTAGACAAAAACAAAGCTACAAAAAGGATCTCATGGTATTCAGCCATGTTGTTTGTCCCGTGTTTCACCCCCTCTAGACACATGCTCTCCGTATGACTTGGTTCATAGGTTGCCTCAGTCTAATCAGAACCAAGGTCACAGAGTCCAGGTATGAACGTGGCAAACAGTGATGGTAAAAGTTTTGACGTTGTCTGTAAGAAATGATACTTCTGTAGCCAAATATCCTACCGAACAATATTTTTCAGCAATTCTTGGCAAAAGTCAGCCATTAGGGATTTAGGGCCAAGACCAGCTGGGCTGGTGGAATTAAATGTGTTCTAGCGCCGGATCAAACTCTATGCCATGTGATAATCACAAAGACACAATTTGACTTGCCAGTGGGCACAAAGTTAGACACATTATCTGCTGATCTGGTCTGAAAGTATTAGCCACAGGCTAGCGGGCTGGCTAGGTTTACACCCATGTCTCTCTTCGGAGAAACATGCTCATCACACCTAGGTGGGAAAATAAAGAGGGAGAGAAATGGAGACAACAGATATAAAAGGGGTGAGGCAGAGAGTAGTGATAAGAGACAGAGAGATTTAGAGAAAGTGTAATATAGAAAGAGAGATAGCATGTCCCTATGGAGCAACAAAGGGCTTATTGAATTAGACAGGCAGTTCAGTGACAATGCTGTACCAGACAGAAGCCATAGAGAATACACTAGTTATTGCCGTAAAAAGAAAAGTCAGCCTTGGTCTGAATGAGCTAAATGAGTCTGAAAGACAGGCCTCAGACAGGGGATGAGTATATGGACCCAAATAAACCACAGCTTAGACTAGACCGCTATGTCTGTAAACAGTCTCAAGGTTAATGTCACAGAGGCACAATCATCATCTCTCACAAACCCAATAGACTGAGAATATCACTGATTTGAATGACCTTCTGTACTCAGGCCTTGGTGGCTAGCCAACCTGGGTTTAAATAGCATTGTTTTATTTCAAATACTTATAGAAATCAACTGAGCCTGCCGGTAGAGCCAGATGGACATGGTAAACCCCTGACTACACCAAGCTCAATCAAGCTCAAGTACTTGGAATGATGTGAAATAGTATTTCAACCCAGGTCCAGTAAACTGTTGCCTGAGACTTCAGTTTCCAACTCATTATTCCTGGTTAATGAAACATGAGCTTTGATTTAAAATAAAACAAACTTCAGGAGGTTAACTTTGTCACTCATCAACAGCCCACTCTCAATTTCTCAGTAGAGGACAAGCTGAGGTTAATAAACCATATATACGTCGTCCTCGTAACACATAAAGACACGGACTGCTGAAGGTGTGTGTGTGTGTGTGTGTGTGTGTGGGTGGGCATGGCGTACGTGTGCACGTGTGCGTTGCCACTAAAGAGCATCTGAGTTCAGGCTCTTTCAGGGGGTCGGGTTTTATTTATTGAACCCCTGTTCGGATTTACAGTCTATTATGTTCCTACTAAGTACCATAGGTTCCGATGTCTGTCGCTGCTCTGAGGGAACAGGACAGGGTGTCCACAACTTGAGTCTGCCATATCGTTCCAGTGCTGGTGATTAGCAGAGATTAGCCGCTCTGTCACTCAGTGACATGGCATTTAATGAAGTTCAACATCTATGGACGTCCACACAGCGGTCACGCCACAGAACATGTCCTACAAACGACCCCCCGGAGCTTGTGCTGCTGTGTGTGTCACACACACACACGCACATAGCATCTGGCCAGTCCATCCAATGACAGTTGGTCCCGTGTGGACCACTGAGACGGCCAGGATAACTACAGGACCTTGGCTTTGTTGCAAACAGGAAAAGATGTTTCTCCTATTAGAGCACTAATAGAAAATACCATTGGAGAATGAATTGATCATATATAACATAAGCACACAGCATTTACATCACAGTCCCTATTATTGTTGGCCGTGGATATATTAGTGTCATCCTACTTGTCACTCTACATGTTACCCTATGTGTCACCCTACATTTCCCCCCACATGTTCACCCTACATTTCCACCCCACATGTTCCCCCTACATGTCCCCCCCTTCGTGCCATTCATCGTATCACCCACAATGCCACCAAGCACTGTGTGTCTCTGAGGTTACTTAAAATCCCAGGCCACTTGAGTAGGGACCGTTGACCCAGCTGTCCGGGTTAATTCCCAGTAGGGCCCCATTTCAATAATGGCTACCTAATCATTTCCCTCGTTCCTCATTGGCATGTATCACTCCTCACCTCTCCACCTCATAGCTGATGCGCTTTATGGCACAAATGGTTGCTATGCATGATCCAAGTGGGTACGACACCCTGGAACGAAGATTAGGCGTTTGTGTGTGTGTGTGTGTGCGTGCACGTGTCCACTGCGGCTACAAAAGTAATCACTGCATTTCCCAGAACAAACAGAAGCAGGGCAGAATCGCCGCAGAGGAGCAAGGGAGAGAGGGAGTGAACATTAAAGAGGGAGAGAGAGAGCATTGGGGGGAAGGAGGGGGAGAGATTGGGAAAGAGAGAGATAAGGGGAAGAAAATCAAATATGAGTTAATAAACTAACTTGAAACAAGCGCCGCTATGAATATTCCCATCAGCCCCTGGGGGCAATATGATGACTCTTCACTATCCCTCACTTCGTTTTCAAAACTCATTCTCTCCATCTTTTTCTCTGCCTTTCTTTCCCTCCAACCGTCTCTCTCGCCTTTCTCTCGCGTTTTCCTCCATCTTTCATTCTGATACACTCGCTCTCTAATTCTCTTTTTATTAACCTTTCGGTACCCCATTTTCCTGTCCTCCACCTCGCTCCACTCTCAGCAGTTTGACTTCAAAGCAGCGTCTCCCGCCGAATGGGAGCAGATTATCGGGAAGGATAAAGCAACACAATATGCTGAGAGAACCACGTATCCAAGATCTCTCTTTTATGCGTTAATCACTGTCAAAGCGGTGCTGGACGGAGACCAATCAGAACAGCGTGGTCACAAAAGGCACCCCTTTCCCTCTGTCATGTGTCCCTAAGGATCGATTTGGGACACAGAAAGGATTTGGGTCATGATAGGCTGTGACCAAAAAAAGGGACTGGAACACAGAACGAGGTCTGACATCAGCAACATACGGCCACTACATCGTGCTTCAGTGTACATGTTAAGGGAGTGTCAACCTAACGCATCCAGGATAAAACATTGTAGTTTTATTTATTACCATGGTTTTGAAACATTTGGGATACGCTATTGTTTCTGCCACTATCAAACACGTGCAGTGGTCCTTACAGCATACATATTGGAAGGTCTATTAAATGAATGGAAGGTCTGAAGAATTCATAGTTAAAAACGCTGGTGCCCATAGAGATCCTCTTGTGACTTAAACTACCCATTAAGACTCATAAAAGCACGAGTCAGAGAGAGAGAAGGAGAGAGAGAGAGAGATGGAGAGAATGGCCCAGAAGATCCAAAGAGCCCATTTCCAGTAGGGTCGTTTTTGGTCAAATCAGACAGAAAAGGAGAGAGGCTGGCCTCTTTCTTAGAGTTTCCCAGGCAGAGAGAGCCTATCTTGGGGACTGCAGGGGATAAGATGCCCTAGTGGAAGAGAAGAGCTCTCTATCTAACCAGCACTCCAATCACAGCGTAATCCTCTCAGTAAACCTGCTGCTATAGGAGTGACTGACGGAGGGAGTTTTCACTGTTTTGTAACAGACTCTCATGCTTACATCATTGGTTTTGGTCGCCTGCGACTGACTCTTAAAGAGCTCCTGCAGGGAAACACTGACAGATTCTCTCACCTACTTGCCAAAATAGCTAACATCCCTCAGACCCAATCCACAGAAACTAAATCCTCCACCAATATGCAGCTGATAAAGCAGCGTCAACACATTCAGAGAGTGAGATGTCATTCTGGTTTCATTTTGACATTATCACGTTTTCATCGTGAGAGACCTCCTGCTGAAGCTGAAATGAAACATATGTAACGGGGAGACAGGGAACGAACAAGGTTCCAGTGTTCTCTGACCTGTGCTGCAGTTATTTACAAAAAGTGGCAGAGAGGCACACAGACGGGGCGTGGTGCTGCACCATGTTGTATATTCATTCCTCTTCTTCTCCGCTGAGCTGCTACTCTAGGGCCCTTTAATACTCCCCTTGACGATGCCTGATTTGGAGTACGTGCCTCGTCAAATGGCTCAAAGGCCCTATATACTATATACTTCACCCCGGACTCAAGGTGTCCTTCCAAGAGCACACTTGCTCTTGGCAATGCAAGCCTGTAATTCTGTATAAGTTCCCATTGGCCTCTTGACATCCTCATTGACCAGTCTCTTATTTGCAAGGCCAGTTCACCGTACACCTTCCACTGTCTTATTACAATCTTGATCGTGTGTGTATAAAGGATATTCCAGGTGTTTGGAATTTTTGCATACCCATCCTCTGACCTGTCTGAACGTTCTCCCCTTTCTCTACAGAGGGATTCAATAGCAAGGCATAGATAATCTTGTGTTCAAATTCTTCATCTATAATTTTAAGGAAGGCACCCAGCCCTGAATGTTCATGAGAATAATTTGGGATCAAACTGTCTGCTAAAAGACTAGGTCTACATAGATCTTAGGGAAACACAGTCATGTCTGCTAAGACAAGAAGCCAGATAGGACGTATGTCCCACATGTAGAAAATGCCAACAAAAAGATGTCACCGCCAGCAGAACTTGCCAAAACGAAAAGTGTCCCAGCTGCGCAGCGCAATACATGACCCAGTTAAAGATGACCACAGTGTAGAAGCCTGGAGAGGACCGGTGTTCCACAGCCCTGAGAGGAGAGGGAGGAATTCCCGAGGAAATAACACAATCTTCCTGGGATTACGAACACACAGAGCATGGGAAAGGACTTTTCTTATGAAGATGGGGGGAGTTGGCGTGGAAAAACGACCATTACAGCACCAAGCGTAATCTGATGAGTGGTCCGTGCGTTTGTGTGCGTGCGTTTGGTTTGCCTGTCTGGCTGCGTGGGGGGATGATAGGGATGGAGCTGAGGTGGGGGGGAGGTAGCCGGGGATGGAGATTGATGGAGCAGATGGACAAAGGGGAGATCACAGAAAGAGGATTATGCCGCATCCAACTCTCATGCCAGTCTTACAGGCAGTCCCCAGTCAGTGGGAAGAACAAGACGACCACAGGACGACCACAGGACGACCACAGGACAACCACAGGACAACCACAGGACAACCACAGGACGACCACAGGAGGTAACACGCAGTGACACAACCACCAGCCTTGAGCTGTGTCACGGAAATGAAATATATCCGACCTCTCTAGAAGCCACTTTCTCCATTTCAGGACCAGGGAGTGTTCAAAACGGTGGCCCCATCGATGCTTTAGAACCAAGGGGTTCGTCTAAAATCCACATTTAGTTTGTGATTCAGAACAATGAATAATTTCACTCTGAAATATACCTACTAGTCCAATGCGATTCAGACCCATGAATGGCTCCACCCCGAAATACACTAGAAAGTCTTTTGTGATTCAGAACTGTGGATATTTCCTCCAGATAAAACAGTAGCTACAACTGTGTGATTCAGAACCATGAACAGTGACACTTTGAAATACACCAGCTACTACAGTTTATGATATAAAACCATGGATAGTTCCACTCTGAAAAACACCAGCTACAACTGTGTGATTCAGACCCATGGATAGTTCCACTCTGAAAAACACCAGCTACAACTGTGTGATTCAGAACCATGGATAGTTCCACTCTGAAAAACACCAGCTACAACTGTGTGATTCAGAACCATGGATAGTTCCACTCTGAAAAACACCAGCTACAACTGTGTGATTCAGACCCATGGATAGTTCCACTCTGAAAAACACCAGCTACAACTGTGTGATTCAGAACCATGGATAGTTCTACTCTGAACAACACCAGCTACAACTGTGTGATTCAGCACCATGGATAGTTCCCCTCTGACATACCCCAGCTACAACTGTGTGATTCAGAACCATGGATAGGTCCACTTTGAAATACACTACATACAGCTGTGTGATTCAGAACCATGGATAGTTCCAATTTGAAATACACCTGCTACAACTTGTGATTCAAAACCTTGCATATTCACACTGAAAAATACCTACTACATGATTTAAAACCATGGCAGTAGAGTCAGAATGTAATAATAATTTTTAATAATTATATTATATATATTATAATTATAATAATATTGTACACCAGTAAGTAATATTTAATAAAAAAACTAATTCATACACAATTTCATTCAAATGAATTTAAAAAGCACTAAACATGTTTTATATTAGAATTTTATTTACATCAAAGAACATACCACTAAAATACACCTTTTCAAAAAGTATCCTTCGCTGTCATGAGATGTTAGATTGTTCTCGTACATATGTCAGTTACGAATGCATTAAAGGAAATTTACTTTTTTTACTTTATTTTTATTATTGTCAGTAAACAACATAATCTTACAATATGTAGAGACTACTTCAATTATTCACAAATGCTTTTGGAGAATAAATCAGACAGTAGGGCCTAATGCCTGTGTGTGATCTTCACAATGAAGTGAACAGTTTTCATACCAGGTTCTGGCTGTCTGATAATAAGCAACGCTCACAAACACCCACAGAAACGCACATACACAACGCACACACACACCACATAGACACAAACCCACACACAGACAAACACCAACACCAGCAGGATATAAGGGTTGATGAAGGAGCAACCATCATGGCTGCAGTCCATAAGGCCCATCTGTGATGGTCTGGGACGGAGCCCCTGCTAGCCTGCTGCAATGAAGGCTTCAGACTACAACCAATCTGTGATGCTCTGGGACACGGCCAAGCTAGCCAGCAGGAATGGAGGCTTCAGACTACGCACACGCAACCCCACACACAACCTCCGTGGAAAGACCCAAGAGAGAGCAAGGAGGAATCGTGACAGAGAAAGAAACCTACAGAGAGATCAAGCTCTCCAAAGTAGGTGGCATAATTGGCCATGCTTTTAGAATGGCTACACACACCCAGATCCAAACATGCCATTCTGTGCATTCTCCCAACAAGTATGGACAACTGTCAGTGTTTTTTGGTGGGAGCCCCACAAAAGCTGCTCTTCCTGATGTGGCCCAGCTCACAAAACCCGCTAATGAAGCGCTGTTGCCTAGACCTGGAAACAGGGACACGCACTCATGAGGCAGGGACAGTAAAACATGCCATTAGTGTCTAATACAAGGGTATTGGTAATACAAGTATCTGTCATTAAATACTATGGTCAGTACTTTTAGTCCATCTTGACAAGACTACTACTACTACTTTGCATATTTAACGCTAATCACGCAAAAACATTTCAATGAGGAACAATGGTATTTATACTATTTATTACAGCAATTTCTCACATTCTAAAGTTAATCTTTGTGATGACATTGCCCCTGGAACATTGTTTAAAGCCCCCGGCTTCAAATGTTTACTCTCTGTGCCATTGTGCGCCTGTTTGAAGCTTGTGTTAACTTTCTAACCTTTTACTTGTGTTGTTGCATGTGTGGGAGTGTTTCTGCCTGCGTCATGGCTGCGTGGGTCTTTCTGCATGTGTCTGGGTTTCTTTTTTGCTTTGGTGTTAAAAAGCCAATGCGGTATGAATCATGTAGCTTGGAATTGTGAGCAAAACATTTGACTCTCTATCTAGTGTGACACCTGACTCTCTATCCAGGACAACACCTGACTCTATCCAGTATGACACCTGACTCTCTATCCAGTATGACACCTGACTTTCTATCCAGTATGACACCTGACTCTATCCAGTATGACACCTGACTCTATCCAGTATGACACCTGACTCTATCCAGTATGACACCTGACTCTCTATCCAGTATGACACCTGACTCTATCCAGTATGACACCTGACTCTCTATCCAGCATGACACCTGACTCTATCCAGTATGACACCTGACTCTATCCAGCATGACACCTGACTCTATCCAGTATGATGCAGTCTAAGAATGGCTCAGCCTTTGGCTCTGGGGGAGCGAGGATCCCTTCGGTGTGTCAGGAGCTCCCGCAACGCTTAGCTCCAGGCGAAGTGTTGGGGAAGATCTAAAAAAATTTACGTCTATGTTCTCACCCCGACTGTCAGCCCTCAAACCTTGAATATTGACTATTATCACCACAAGAAACATGGCAGCCACAGGAGAGGGGAATAAACAGCATTTCATTGTCAACTGTGTGTGTGTGTGTGTGTGTGCATAATAATTGTCTGTGAGATTGCGGGAGCCGAAGGAAACGACAAAGACATTTTTAATCAGCATGACTTGAAGAGAGAAACCCTGGCTGAGGAGGGAGAGGGGAAAGGACATCTGTTCCAGCTCACGGGAGAGTGATCAGAGAGGACCCAGGATGAGAGGCAGCTCACCCCAACTCGACAGTGTAAGTACAGTACACTGCTCCAAACGAATGGAACACATAATTGTCACAGTACAATACTAAGTGTATTAACCAAGGATATCAGCCTGTCCAGTTAGGAAGCATAAGAGATTGGGAATCAATGTCACATGTTTTGGTGCAAGCGGGATTGACAACAGGTGCACTGGAGAGGCAACAACGGACAACCTCCAAAAAGGAAATGGTTTGGCAGGCTGTGGCCACAGACAATATCTCTCTCCTTATCCTTCCTGACTGATTCCTTTAGCATTTTGCAGCCCATTCAGGTTGCGCAGTCCAGCTTCTCCAGGACGGCACATCCACACGCACCTTCGCAAGAAGTGTTGGTGTGTCTCCCAGTACCGCCTCAAGAGCATGGAGGAGAGACAGGAGACAGGGTGTTACACAAGGAGAGCGGGACAGGGCCAAACAAGGACAACAACCCAACAGTAGGATTGGTATTTGCGCGAGGAGAAACAGGAGGAGCACTGACAGAGCCCGAGAAAATGAACTCCTGGTATGCATGTTTTTGACCAAACTGTCAGAAACAGACTCTATAAGGTTGTTAGAGGGCTTTACGTCCTCTAGTGGGACCTGTGCTCACAGCTCAGCATGTGCAGCTCGATTGGCATTCTGCCTTGAGTGATCCTTAGTGCTTAAATTAGTCTCTTGCAAAAGTACCACGTCCGCATTTAACTTCTTCAAGTGAGAGAAGACCTTAGGCCTCTTGACCGGAGTATTCATTGATTTGGTATTCCAAGATAAAATCCTTATAGGAGAGTACACCCAGCGACCCATAGCGCAGCGATCCCAGAGCAAGTTCTCACCCGGTCGTAAAGAAAAAATAATAAACACAAAAAGGTGTGAAAACAATTTGCTAATAAAAAGCGAACGTTGTTCAAGAAAAAGAAAAACAACAAGAACGCATACATACAAATATCGCCCCACACCAAACACATAGTCTCCTTCCCAGATGAAGACAGCAGGTCAGCATCGTACAATGCATTTCAGCAGAGAGTCTCCCCATCCCAAAGTAGAGGCCCCATAGCATACACAACATACACAACATACACAACATACACAACAGATAGCATTCAGGAACAGCAGAGCAGGCAGCACAACAAACAGTACACAAAGATTGTCCGATTAAGTGCAACACACAGCCTGCGGACCTGTCACAAATATAGATCTGGGTTAAAAAGAAAAGTGGCATCATACCCCTGATGCAGAAGAACGGTTTTACAAATACACAAAAAAGCAAACAGAAGCCCAGCACTATCGCGACACGGTTCTAACGGGAAAAAGAGTCCTACCACAAACGCACCTTGGTAACAATAAAATGACAAGCATCACGGTACATAGGAGCGTCTGTCAATTTAACAGTGTTCTCCCGCTACTGACACAGAGCTGAAGAGGGCAGTCAAATGAGAATACGACAAGGGACTAGTCCTTCCGGCAGACCAGCGGCTCGCATTGCAGCCAAAGCAACTCAAAAGAGCCTCTCCCCGACGTGTTTAACACAGATGGGCAGGAAACGGAGGGAGAATTTGACTTCCTTTTGTTATTGGCTGCGTTTCTCCTCGAGGAGTGCAGCTCTTCTCCTAGCGACAGCAGACGCGAAGTCGAGAAAAAATAAACACCTTTTCGAACGCGGGGAAGTGTCGTTGGTCTCGGTTTTCCCTTCGGGGGAATCTGCTCCTTGTCCTGGAAATGAGGGAGCCAAATGATGGACGAGGGCCAACGCGATGAGCCCTGTCCAATTCCAGGCGAGCAGGAACGAGAGCGGTACCAAACACAATCCCACCGGGTCACGGAAGGCAGCAGCGCCACGAGTGAGCCTCCGGGTCGTCAGTCTTGTCCTGTTTTTGGTTCTCAGACATCAGTAGATGACAAGGACACAAGCACAATGGATCAGGACAGTCCGTCAGGAAGGATAAGGTGAGAGCAGAGTCTGTGGCCACCACCTGCAAAACCATTCTCTTTTTGGGGGTTGTCTTGCTGTTGCCTCCAGTGCACTTGTTGTCACTTGCATTTGCACCCAAACCGGTGACATTGATTTACAATCGCTTATCAATCTGGACAGATTGATATCTCTGAAGGTTAATTGACTTGGTGTTATACTGTGATGATTATGCATTCCCTGAATTTACCTGAGCAGTGTACTAACACAACACCCCTCAGCTATGAACCTGAACACCGGCAATATTATGGCACCCACAGGTTCCAGTTCAGCCAACTACAACTGAAAAGATATTCATCATATTCACATGTCAGTCTTTCCCCTAAAAAGGTCTATGCGTCAAATATATCCATTATCAAATATTATATAGGGCTGTAAAGTGCCACCATCACGTTGTCATGTTTTCTGTTGAGATGAACTCTATAGTAAAACGGCAGAGTATATTCTATAAATCCAGCTAACATGTAATTTCACCTTGCTATGTAGCAGGTCATCGTAATGCGGTAACTGATGAGGAAATTGTGGTGATTTGACTGGGTTATACTAGGGGACCAAAATATCCTGACCTCGCGGGTCAGACAATCTACTGATGCATTTTCTCATTACTGATTTCCATCTTATTCATTATCCAACACACACACGCACACACCTTCCAACGGACCACAGTCACATCCACGGCCAGCCAGTTAAATGCGGCGTGATCTATAAATGTCAGAGATGATAGATACAGCCGGGATAAATAATGGTCTTCAACTGGGGTTGTTAGAGCCGCGGAATGACTGGTTCCAAATGGCACCCCTGCCCCTGCATTTTGAAGCGCTTTCAGCTGGACCGCCGTTGGCTCTGGCGCCTGGCGGTGGACTAGACAGGGAATAGGGTGCGATTTAGGGAACAGCCGTGGAGAATCATCAGGTTCAATGTGACATGAATAAGTGTATCCATAAAGCCCTGTCAGATTAGCTGGGCCACTTCCTCCGTCTAAATGTATGGGCTGGGACTGCATGATCCACTCTGCATGCAGATCAGAGGAGAGCAGAGATGAGGTACCTGGTAAAACAATACGGGGTGGTCTATAGCGGCAGGAGAAAGTGAGAACCGCCTCCGATAGTGACAGAGCAATCCATAGTGACCAGGCTAAATACAGACAATAAGCTTCGTCAATTAGGTCTGTGTAAACAGATACAATGCAAGTATTTCAGTAAAGCCTAACATCTCAATAGAAACGAATAGAGCAATTGACTAGATGTTTGCCTCCTGGTGATGTACTATTTTTAACAAAGTAAAAATGGGTTTGATAAATCTTTCTTATTCTAAAAACCAAAAAAAAGATTTTTTGATGTACTGTACATTTGTGTCTGAATTTAACTTGGACCAGAGTTATACCTTCACTACCAGATTGGCAACAACAAATCTGGTTTAACACATATGTCAGGAGATTTCTGAGAATGGAAATGTCATTCTGACCAGTGAAAAAAAACATACCTACTCTCAGCAATACTCAACATTTACTTACACTCATTTGGTGAAAAATAACATTTCAGTTGATATTCCGTCAGACAGGGAGATGGGTTCACAACAAGAAGAGAGGTCAGACAGGGAGATAGGGTCACACAATGAAAAGGGGTCAGACAGGGAGATAGGGTTACATGAAGAAGAGAGGTCAGACAGGGAGATAGGGTCACATCAAGAAGAAAGGTCAGACAGGGAAATAGGGTCACAACAAGAAGAGAGGTCAGACAGGGAGATAGGGTCACATGAAGAAGAGAGGTCAGACAGGAAGATAGGGTCACATCAAGAAGACAGGTCAGACAGGGAGATAGGGTCACAACAAGAACAGAGGTCAGACAGAGAAAGTGTGGGAGAAATGGAGGGAGAGGGTGAAAGTGAGGGAAGAATAGACAGAGAGAGAGAATAAGAGATAGAGTGAGAAGGACACAGAGAGAGAAATACAGGGAGAGAAGGTAAGAGATGGAAGAGAGAGAAAGCGAGAGGACATCAAGAGAGAGCGGACCCAGGAGAAGAAAAGATGAATGACGGCTCTTAAATGAAATGCCACTCAGGGTGATGGGGAACAGGGCCAGTCGGAAGGCAGGTCACTTGAGTTGCAGGGGATGTTCTTAAATGGCTTTGCCTTGCCTTCAGGCTCAGTACAGGAAGGCTCCCTCCATCACACAGTTGGTGATATTGGCCCAAAACACACACAAATACTGATGGTGAAGTCAGGCACCATATAGTGCATGTGTTAGAATCTTCATCTGTTCACATGGAATACACTGGTGGTTATGATATATGGCTGGGAGACATACTGCCCATTTACAATCATGTTATTATGCGAACACTCTAACAATGCAAATTTGTATCTCGAATGATCCCTCTCTTCTCTCTACCTCTCTACTTACTCCTCTGTTTTACTCTTGTTCCTTTCTGACCCTTCTACCCTAACCCACTCTGTTGTTCATCCTACCGTCTAAACCCTCCTACCCTAACCCACTCTGTTGTTTATCCTACCCTCTAAACCCTCCTACCATAACCCACTCTGTTGTTTATCCTAACCTCTAAACGCTCCTACCATAACCCACTCTGTTGTTTATCCTAACCTCTAAACGCTCCTACCCTAAACCACTCTGTTGTTTATCCTATCCTCTAAACCCTCCTACCCTAACCCACTTTGTATTTTATCCTACCCTCTAAATTCTCCTACCCTAACCCACTATGTTGTTTATCCTACCCTCTAAACCCTCCTACCCTAACCCACTCTGTTGTTTATCCTACCCTCTAAACCCTCCTACCCTAACCCACTCTGTTGTTTACACTACCCTCTAAACCCTCCTACCCTAACCCACTCTGTTGTTTACACTACCCTCATACCACCACCCTCTATACCCTTACTTCCTTATAGTCCTTCTTTAGTCTCTTTCCTCCCTTCCTGTTCCATTCCTGTGCTCGCCTCCCACTTACGCATCTAACCTTCTAGTCCCTTATTCTCTGCGTTTAATTTCCAACTCTCATACCCAATGTATGTTGTTTCCACCCCTCACTACCATTGGAAAGTGAAGCGAAGGAAATGAAGGGAGCCAACTTCTTTAAATGAATTATACCTATTCTTCATAATAAGCCCAATCAGCGGCGGACCAGATATAGTGTCTCTGAACGGCTGTAGTTTCTGTCCCTGACACAGCTTCAGACTGTTTCTACACCACCACCAGCTCTGCTTCATTTAGCACAAGTCCTTTACAAGGTGCTCACTTAGACTTATTCACCTAGAGGATTTCTTTCTTCCTCAAACTACTTTATGAAGGAAAGAATTTCTGCTCCTTTGCGATAACCAGACCAGGGATAGAGCGGGCGAACTGGAAATGTGTTTCGGTAATGGCTGATGTACAAACCACAAAACAGAGGAGTATGGCCTTGTATCTGTTCTATAGCGGGTCGCTGTGTTAACTGAACATTCTTATCTCCTGTATGGATACGTGGCATTGCACATTATCTAGTCTTGGGTAAGGCTGGCTCTCCAGACGTGCTGAAAAACATCCACCATCAGCGTTGGGGTCAACGAGAGACACACGTTCACAAACACACTCACGCACACACACCCACACATCCGTTCGTCTCAGTCAGGGTCGTATGACAGATCGTCATTAGCTTGTCATGACAGGACAACACTGAGTGACACTGGGGAGAGGAGGGTGAGAGGGACAGAGGGGACAGATGGCAGCAGGGGTTGCTCATCACGTCAGCCAGACAAGGACACGCGACTAACACTGCCTGACCCGGGAAGGGCGTGTGGGGGGCTGGAGGGCCCACGGGTTAGGGGCAGCAAAGTGCGTCTCCACATTGTCTACTCCAAGATTGGCCTGTAGCACATGTCAGCAGCTCCTTCCTGGTCGCTGTTGGCCTCTTATGACATGCCCCCATGAGCTTTCTCTTCGCCACGTCACACATTTTGGAGGGCCGTCCTGATCTTCTAAATGCCCTGGTGGGTCCATCTTGCTTCCACTCCAAAGTGATGTTCTTCACAGCGTTCCATGACACGATGCATTTCATGCTTCGTTAAATGCGTAGCTTCAGGTTCAGCCGTGACCCTTGACCCCCTTGCTGCTCCCCCTATCCATCCACCAGCACCACGACCACAGAATCTTCTAGTGCCTAACGGAAACCACAGGCACTCGCTGCACACACACACACAGGCGCGCTCCGTCAACAGGGTTGGCATATTCAAACTAGTGCTGGTGCGTGGGAGCTGTGGTCTGGATGAGGACTGGGTTAGCCCTCAGTAAACAGCCTTTGGTGATCTGGATGAAGGATGGGGTAGCCTCGATAAACAGACTTGGTAAACTGTACTGGGGTAGCCTGGGTAAAGACTCCCGAGGCTCTCTGATCACAACAGCCCATAGCCACGGAAAAGGAGGCGTTACCGGAGGCATGGCTGCGGGGCTGAAGCGGTTAAGGAGTCTTCCCGCGCTTGAAAACGAGAGCCGTTCCGGCTGCGGGGTGGTTCAACCTTGGTCATGAAGAGGCTAAATGCCAGGCTTCAATAGATGACACGGAGAGAAATCCTTGATAGAGAGGCCTCCCTCCAGCCAAGTCACATGAAAGAAGCCCTTTCAATGTGTTTTTGACCAGGAAGACATCTGAAAGTCCTCTCAGTCTCCGCTCAGTGGACTGGTCCTGGCTAATAGCTGTAGCCGCATAGCTAATGCAGTGTTTATTGACAAGCAGCGGCTGACAGAACACCACGAAACACGGGATTATTAAGTTCTACAGAAACAAAAACAGGAGTGGACAATTATTTGTCTTTTACCTCTCTTTCTCCCTCTTTGTATACCTCTTTTGTTCTGGTCCTTACTGCTCTCCGCCTCTCTTTCACTCCAACTCCTTGCCTGTGAGTATCTCCGTTTCTAAACATTGTGAGAGAGTGAGAGGGGCCTCCTCCCACTCTGACGGTCTGTTGAGCCTCAGGCTCCTTAGTTAGGGAATCAGTACAAAACCACCGTAAAAAAGGAGATAGGCGCTGTTCCAAATACCGTGTCCACAATAATGTATTTGACCGCAGTAACATTACTGCACTTTTATTACAGCAATCTTTTCAAATGGGCTAAATAAACAGCGCAACGATCAAAGCCTCCTGCAACCAGGCCCAGGCTTAGTAGCTTTGTGTGTGGCAACACAAATCCATCGCGTTGCAAACATGCCCAGAGGTCACAGTCAGCGTCTGACAGGTTTCACTGACCAAGGGTATCGTTCAAGCGTCGGTTATATTCAGAGCGGTGGGGGAGGGGCCGTGTGACAACACACGAAATAGAGCAGTGAGAAGCCAGGAACAAAGCATTGAAAAGCCAGGAACAGAGCAGTGAGAAAACAGGAACAGAGCGGTGAAAAGCCAGGAACAGAACGGTGGGAAGCCAGGAACAGAGCGGTGAGAAGCCAGGAACAGAGCGGTGGGAAGCCAGGAACAGAGCGGTGAAAAGCCAGGAACAGAGCGGTGGGAAGCCAGGAACAGAGCGGTGAGAAGCCAGGAACAGAGCGGTGAGAAGCCAGGAACAGAGCGGTGAGAAGCCAGGAACAGAGCGGTGGGAAGCCAGGAACAGAGCGGTGAGAAGCCAGGAACAGAGCGGTGGGAAGCCAGGAACAGAGCGGTGGGAAGCCAGGAACAGAGCGGTGGGAAGCCAGGAACAGAGCGGTGAGAAGCCAGGAACAGAGCGGTGGGAAGCCAGGAACAGAGCGGGGAGAAACCAGGAACAGAGCGGTGGGAAGCCAGGAACAGAGCGGGGAGAAACCAGGAACAGAGCGGTGAGAAGCCATGTGCATGTGCCCGTTTGCCTCTGTACAGCATGCATATGAAATTGCTTTTTCAATGCGTTTTCACATGTCATGACAGGAGTGAGGATAGGCAAATAATGATCCAATCAGAGAATAGGGATAATCAGGTGGCTACGATAGACATTTAGGCAGGGTAATAGGGTTCACTCCCCCACTGTAATATTAACTGCCACTTAACCGCTTAGAAGAGATACCCATCTAACATCCCATCTGAAAGACTAGGCCCTATGTCCCATTCAATGCCCTAGGGTGTTGGGACTTGATCTTTAGGTAAGGGCCCTCCAACACCACTTGCAACATCCACTGGACAACCATCTAGGGACAGAAACACACACTCTTCATAGACACAAAAAGTTGAGTTGTGTCTACCTTGTGTGCCTCAAAAGGTAGTGACCTTCATTACAGTGAACACGATACATTCTCAGCATGACAATCCAGTTTCATTTGCTCCCCTGCTGTTAACTCAATGGCTGGTGATTGCTAGAAGGTCATTAGAGGAATATAGGCTGTTCTACAATCCAAATATCCAGGACCCATAAGGCTATATAGAGCATAGGTTGCCAATTGGGACACGTACTGACTGACCCATTCTAACCTGTCTTTGCCAATAATTCTGGGTCAATAAAATAATTTCGTTTTTCAATTGAAATATTTCAATTCAATTACAATGTCAAAATATGTTTATATAATCTCAACATTCTATAGTTTTCTGCGGACTTCGTAACTGGGCTAAACTGTGATGCCTGTCTGTGGTGCTTTCCCTCCAAACCCTGGCAAAGTAGGCTAGCTTGGCCCCTGTGGCTCTCAAGCATGGCCCAGTTCCGCCAAGGCAACCAGTGAAACCCGGAGAAACCCAAACCAATTACGGAAGTGTTTCCCTGCTGCAGACCAACAACATGCTTGTCTCTCTCTCTGAGCTACTGAGGATGGACAGCCAGAGAGTCCCATCATTTAACCATGAGCGACACAGTCAGGAGCCTCAATCACACAGTAAGCTGACTGCAACTACAGCGTCCCAGACCCACAGACATGCAGGCACAAACACAGAAGCAACTACAAACGCACACATACATGTTCACTGTAATACTAGGGTGCACTTCACAAAAATAGATTTATATCAACATCTAATAAGGAATGCATACCAGCATGGTTGGTAAATGCAGGCCAACACTGTTCACCATCCATATATTTCCACTACATCCCTGGCTAAAACAAACAATCTTAAAATTGTTATGTCTCTACTAGTAGCACACCGGGTTTCCATTCCACCAGAGAAGGTAGAGGTCAGGTTTTTGATGGTGTCTGTCACTCTTACACTGGATTACGGTGTTCACGTATATTACTCACAAGAAGGAAAAAAAAGCCACTGACCTAAGGCTCGGTCTTACAATTACTGTATGCAATTACTGACACGCCGAAACACAGGACAGCACATTTTCCGCCTTATATTTCAGACAATGAACTTTCGGGGGGCAACGGCGCACTTTCAGCACTGTCAGCATTCACCTAATGACGATCAATAGTCGACCACGACTTGTCAACACGCGGCAAAGAGAGACAATTGAAATAATGAACTCCATTACATGTGTCAAGTAGGCTAGATCGTATATAATACTGGGATATTGACAATGTACATGTATATGCCTGTGGTGAAACGTTTCTATCCTGATGGGAGAGGTCTCTTCAAGGATGACAATGCCCCCCCCCCCATCCACTGGGTACTACAGGTAATAGAAATGAATCATATGCCATGGCTTTCGCACTTTCCAGATCTCAACAAAATGTAACACCTTTGGGAGATTTCGGAAATACGTGTTAGACTGCTCTCCATAACACCATCATCAAAACACCAAATGAGGGAATAATATTTGGGAGAATGCTTTCTATCCCTCCAGTCTCCCAGGCTTTTATGCCAGGGTGCATGCAAGATGTTCTGGCTGTTAGTTTTCCCTTCAATTTCTCACCCGTCTGTATAGCCCATCACCTACCGCTCAAAAGGTATGTTTGACAACTTCCTGTTCTTGTACTGTAGGTTACACTGTCACAGAAGTTGCACATCTACAAACATCGGGAACATAGCCGTAGCAGTGCAGAGTGCCGTCACACAAAAATTTATGACTTCAACCAGATTGCAAGGCTTTTTTCCGCAAGTGTTCACAGCATTAATTACCAACAATTACTATTGTTCTTCATACACACTGAAAAATAATTATCGAATAATAATGAGAATGTAACATCTGTTTTGCTTTCGAGACACTTAAAGAGGGCATTATACAATTCTGATCACAGCGTAATTCATTTCATTGTGGCAAGAAGATGGCCTTTAATTCAAGTTTGCAACTTCACGAGGCTTGTTTAGTTATCATTGTTTCTGTAGTACTATACATATAATCGCAGTGTAAACTAACACAATCACCACTGGATTGATGTTAATCATGTTATTCTACTAAGTAGACATATACTGGTAGAATATTGCATCAAGAAGGTTTGGGGGAATGTCTTTCTATCTACCAGACCACAGTTATCGCAGCATAGTCAGAATTGTTACAAAACTGTTAGGCAAACAAGCACGTACAGAGACAGACATTACGGCATTGCCTCTTTGGAAACCTGAATGAAAATGTTGATCTTTATTGTATTTGTTTCATGACATCAGATTGAACGTGCGCGAGGCGCCGTGCGTGAGGCGCCGTGCGTGTGGCGCCGTGCGTGAGTCGCCGTGCGTGAGGCGCCGTGCGTGAGGCACCGTGAGTGAGGCACCGTGAGTGAGGCACCGTGAGTGAGGCACCGTGAGTGAGGCACCATGAGAACAAGCCACCACTCTGTTCTGCCATTCCGAATGTTTCCACTAAGCACTAGAAACGAATCATGGAAAACACACTGAGGGACAATCTGGTCTGAGACCACCCGACAAAACGGTTGTTATGGGACCCAGGAAACACGTCTGAAATGTTTTAAGATCATAACATGGATAACATTATGAATTAATCACTGTGACATTTTCCAAACAACGTCCTTCCCAATGTTGTGTTTAAACACGTTTCAAATGGTATGTAAAGCATCATAATAGAATTTCTTTATAATTCATTTCTTGAATCCATTTTGTTCCACGTAGAAGTCCACCGTGTCCGCTCTGAACTCTCAAAATATGCTGCCGCTGTTGTCACAATAGATTGTGTCCATTCCAACCCTCCGCCCCACCGCACAACGTGATTCACATGTAAACGATTTCCGATGAGACGGAGAATGAAAAGGATGAGGACCATAACCTGACGGAGCTACGCGCTGCCACTAAATGGACAGCACATACGTGAGCAGACACACGGTGCCACTAAACAGACAGCACATACGTAAGCAAGCACACATTGCCACTAAACAGACAGCACATACGTGAGCAAACACACAGTGCCACTAAACAGACAGCACATACGTGAGCAGACACACGGTGCCACTAAACAGACAGCACATACGTGAGCAGGCACACAGTGCACCTAAACAGACAGCACATACGTGAGCAGGCACACAGCACCACTAAACAGACAGCACATACGTGAGCAGGCACACGGTGCTACTAAACAGACAGCACATACGTGAGCAGGCACACAGTGCTACTAAACAGACAGCACATATGTGAGCAGGCACACAGCGCCACTAAACAGACACCACATACGTGAGCAGGCACACAGCGCAACGTTAACTGGGGCTTTTGAGCGCCACAAGTCTGACTCTAAAGCATAGTCTTATTTTTAGGAACGTCCGCAGATCATGGAAGGAAAGGTTGTGCTGCAGTATTACTCTATGCAGGCCCCTATGGATGCAGTGACACGTGTCAATAAAGAAAGACAGTACGATGCACTGCCCTCAATAGGTTAGCATAGAGTAGTCATAAAAAGGTATTACAGACAGATCTTTTTTAATGGGAGGTCAATCACTGTTCTATATGCAAGACTGATGGTAACTACTAGAGGGAGTCTAGATGAAACAACAAAATGCAATTTCGGTGACAATACCCACCTGGAATAAAATCTGCACATCCCAAATTACAACCTATTAGCAAAGAACCCTGGACAAATTAGTGCACCATATCCCATTTGGGACACATCTGATGAAAGGCACTGGGCACTTTTACCCATTCTAAATGGTCCTGTAAGCATGGTTACCAAAACAATTTCATGTAGTTCATTGTTAATGTAGTTCATTTCTCACTCCCTCATGATGCTGTATTAACGCACAGAGGGGTGTGGTATATGGCCAATACAACACAGCTAAGACTAATGTACAACTCAAAGCAGACACAGCCCATAGAACATTTCGATTTGAAACGTGTTACCACCTCATTAAAACTGAAAAAAGGTTAGTTTGTAGACCCATGTACATGGCTTGATATACTAAGGCTTTCAAACAATGATCTATTTTCTCTTATAATATTCGTAAACATCCTTAAATGGGTCATTAGAAAGGTAATCAAAAATGCACAACTGTCAAATATGAAAATGTATGTTTTGATGTAGTTTCAGCAAACCCATTAGTGTCATTCTGGAAACTGCGGAAGATATGTCTGTTTCTTATTCCCTCCACTAATTCTCCATCTTTATGTCTCTCTCCCACTCAGACGTTTTTACTAGGGACGATAAAAGTCTGATATATTCAGGAAAAAGGGAAATGTAGATGTGATATATTTGGGCATTCATTCAGAGTTGGGGTAGAATAAGGAAAATGTATCCTAATCAGTGGTTACAGGTTTATGTTTGAAATAGAAACAACTAAATGGTTATGTTTAGGCCAGTTAAAGAGCTGGGGTTCGGATAACGCTTAAAACCAGTAAACAAAAGGTACAGTTTTGCACTGGGATTAAATATATGACAGGGGAGCAGGAGCCTGCTGCCTACTTCAAGTAAAATCGCTAAATTCTGCCCCTGGTGGCCAAATGTTACGGAATTATCCCACTTCAACGCAACCAGAGCGTGGCAATGATAAAGTGCAGTGGTTAATCATAGTTCAGGTGAAGACAGAACACGGCAGTGTTTACCCACACAGAGACACAAATTCACCAAGACACAGTATCCACAGGGAAAAGAAATACCAGACACAAACACGTACCCCTCCCAGACAAAAAAATGTCCCAGCCCCTTGAGAAAAGGTCAAGAATCCCAGGAACTTGCTTGAAAGTTCCCAAATATTCCCGCCAACACCAACTTCCCAGAGCCCAAGAATCATGGTGAATTCGCGTTCACAAAAAGGGGGCCCCTGCCTCACGAAGTGTGAGAATCACAGACATCACATCCAGTACTGGCACAAACACACATACCCCTACTGGAATATCGTGTGCAGTTCCTGTGGGGTAGAACACAGGCACATTCCTCTCCACAAGCAACATACACACGAACACACACAAGCACAGCTACAGAAGTAAACGTAGCCATAACAAACAGTGGGAACAGTATTGCTCCAGCGTGCCACCCTCACTGGGTCTCCAGTAAGCCCCGTCTGTGTGTGTGTGTGTGTGTGTGTCCCTCGGCGCAAGGTTGCCATAGCAGCCGCGTCACGCTTGAGAGAGATATTGATTACTCGCTAGAATGAGCCTTCAGTCTCTCTCACTTACAAACTAAGTCATACACGCCTTCCAACACACGCGCACACACACTGATCCCGTGAGATAGCAGGCAGTTAGAGACATGTACGGGGGTGTTATCAGACAGACATTTACCGAGCAAATTAGCCATCATCCAAAGATCACTCCGGTCATCCTCTGTTACGGTGTCACACTTCCATTGTCCTCAACAGTGCCAGGGACAATGCTTTAGCTAGCGCCTCGCTGAGACACTTCATGTTGGTTCTTCCCTTTTATTTGACACCCGTCTGTATAATGAATAGGTAGCCCCCCCCCTCACTACACCAAGTCTCGTCCGTGTACCCTTCTAGAAGGATGAAAAATAGCTTGAAAATAATTCTAGATTTGGCAGAATCTTGGGTTCCGACACGTAGTACAATGTGCTCATTCACACTTCACATGGTAACGCTCATGGGTACTTTCCGTCAAACCTTTAACGACCCAGGGATCTAAAAATAACATGATATAATGACTCCCACAAGGAAAAAAGAAAAAGGCCCTTGAACATCCCTGAACAGCACAGGTCAAGCACTCAGCCCTAACCCTCCGATGACGATGAATACGACAGGCTCAGCAAATTCCCACCCCAGTGATCAGCCATCACTAATTACTGCCTTCGCACATGCCTTGTCAGCCTCAGAACCAAGGAGATTCACCGGGGATCGATATAATCAGTTGCCCCTGGGGAACCACTGATCACACCATTGGAGAGAGAGAGAGAGGATCAAACAGCCGTTACTCCCCCGCGGGAGCCAGAGAGAAACGCGTGGAGGCAATGGGGGTTAATGGTTATGTTGTGTGTGTGTGTGTGTGTGTGTGTGGATTTGCCAGGTGTATCCCTCCAAGATGAATCAATTACCATGCTCAGCTACACACACATTAACTGCAGAGGAAGATAAGAGTAGGTTGGATGATGTTGACTCTGGGATGGGGGAGGGTGGAGTGTGGGGGGTGGGACGGTGGTGGAGTGGGTTTTCGGGGCGTAGCAAGGGAATATTTGTGTCTGATGTTATATCCACTCCCTAATTTAAAGCTCCATCCTTAAGAACCCCGTAAATAAGGCCACACTTCCACGGAACCTCCCGTCTGCTGGGGAACAAGGCTGCAGTGAACAATTCCCCACAAATAATTAGCCTGTGTCATGAAAATATTCAACATCTTTAATGGATAATTTACACAGGTTTCCAGTGGTGTCTGAGATATTGTGTGGGTTAGAGATTTTTTTATACCTTAGTGCGCGCCAGTTGTACATTAGCCTGTGAAAGTTCTTGTGTATATTGAGTTTTGATAGTGTTTGCAACATGAGTGCCAAATTGTTACGCTATTAATATTCTTGACTGATTCATATGCATTTTCTATACATACCAGATGACACCCATATGAATGTTTCTTGGTCAATGGAAGCCATTTTGTTTTAGCTACAAATCTTAAAAATATTGCCTCGATATACCATATTCCATAGATATGCATATCAAATTTGGTACAGATCAGTCATGTTAACATTTAAAATGGTGGAAGTTCATCATGGTAGTGACCGCTGGCCAAATGGTGGAAGTTCATCATGGTAGTGACCTCTGGCCAAATGGTGGAAGTTCATCATGGTAGTGACCTCTGGCCAAATGGTGAAAGTTCATCATGGTAGTGACCTCTGGCCCGATGGTGGAAATGTGGAAATGCCTGACTTTATTAAAAAAATTGGCAAATTGTGTCTGTGTGTGATGCATGTACGAACATTGCACCTGATTGACATAAAGCATTCATTGTGTCACAGGACCCACCACCCTTTCATCATAGGGGACATTAACCAGGTTGACTAGATGACAGTGGTGGTTGGTTGCTATATTATATGCTGCTATATTATTGCACCAGGGGTGTAGAGTTGCACTATAATTCGTCCTTCTATAGGAGGACCTGAGATCTTGGTCCACACATCTGGAGTACCAGGCCCAAAAGACCTTGTCCCGAGTCTTGCAGATCAAGACGAGAGAGAATAAGAGAGAACTTTTATAGTAATATGGTACCGTACGCATCATTTGGCGCATAATGTAATTCATAGGGGAAGTGAAGTGGACACATCATTCTGGAGTACAACAGTAGGTAACGTATCTCTCTTCAACAAGAGGCTGTTATATGATCCCTTTGTTCTTCCCAGTGACCAATTCAAAACTCCTATAGCACCCATTGCATAGCTGCATCAGTGGAGGCCCATAACAACTAAACTGACTGATGAACAGAAAATGCAAATACAGCTCTCTCTTTACCTGCCACTACTGGAGGTCATAAACTACTATGAAGCTGTTAATATAAAAAATGATGACAGAAGTCTATAAAGGAGAAACTTGCACCCACCCGTTGAGGAGCACATATGCACACACACAAATATATAACTGAAGATATACACTAAACACGCATGCCAAGACTGAAACACAGGCATACACACACATACGCGCATATCCATAATTTTTTTCACCCAACTAGACAAAACAAACTTCACTTCAAACAATGTGTAGGCAAGTTGACTAGGATAAAAACATTTATAAAAAGCCAACGAACGGCTCCCACAACAGTGTGTTTTTTTTTACAACCTAAAAGACAAGTATTCGATTTTTCCACACGAAGACATGTTACTATTCCACTACTATTTTCAGATGTATATATATATATATATATATATATAATATATACACACATATATACACACATTTATATGAAAGCAAACTTTCCTCAGACTTTAGTAATTGAATTAAGTTTACTCTTTGGTCTTAAAGTGATTTGGTCCTTTCTTTTCTTTGGAGGGAATAGGGCTAATCACACCAGGAAATACAAATCATGAAACTTGTGTCAATTGGGTGAAAGCCTATTGCATCAGCACATAAATTAGAAATGTTCCTCGTGATTTCTAAGTGTTCTGTAAATGAAATTGCAAAATCATGTTCTAATGTTTGATAGCTATACACTCTAGTTGTTGTGCCTGATAATGCACTACAAAATGTAAAAAGGCTTTTATATCAATTACCGGCATTCCAGATCAACAAATTTGTCAGGACATTTAGAACACATCTACCTCTATACAGTATACTGTTCTGACAAAGTACTAGGCCTATATATTTAGTTTAAATACTTCATACTAGCTACCTTACCACTAAGGTATGAATTTAGTCAGCCAATTTGTAAAGACAGACCTTTGTATTGTTGGTTGTGTACTCTACATGTCTCCGATTCCAACAATGGATTCCTCATATTGCTTGCTAACTGACAAAAATAAAATGCAAAAAATAACTCAACACAGTATACTAGGTAACAAAAAGGTTCAGTGGTCTCTTATTTTTTCACGAGCTGTATGCTGTATATACAAAAAAGCTGTGAACATCTCAGGTGTGAAATTAATAAGTTCACTTCGACAGCCCAACTCTAGACAAAGAAATCCACTTGGTCTAATGAGCTACTATTTTATGCTGATTATACAGTATCGCACCTCACTGCACCAAATAAAATGCCTAAGACACTTTTACATCTGCTTCAGATTATGGGGACGTAATTGATGCACGCACAGACGTCTATGGTGACAGTTTGAACACTACTCATTGTTGGATGCATGTAAAGGCTGCTGAAGGCCTTTATAACCCCACTTAACATAATGTCCAGCAGAAGATGTGTGAGCTCAGGCTGGAATGCTGTGGGTGTTCAAGCAAATATTAGACACGGCTGGAAAATTTGCCAGACAACAAATGCGCATGATTTTATTGTGAATTTGGGTGCTTGCTTGTAAGAATGTTCTTTTTCTTGTTACTGTGGGTGCTATTTTCTATAGACACTTACTTATGTAATGTGTAAACAAGGCAACATTTTACGTGTTTTGAAGGGTTTTCTCTGAATAGATAAAAGAAAACGTTAGGGTGCACAGTATGGCACAATTCAGCTGAGGTTAAAACAATAAAAAAGGCGGCCATTTTGTTGTTCCCAGATTAAACGGGTTGTTTTGACCCTGTCTTAACTGGCAGCAGTAATCCTGTGGACTCGTGCCTTTTACAAAGTCAAACAGGTCCAATGTGACAAACATACTCCTTCCATCACTTTCCCCTGACCCTCCTATCTCTCTCTCGCACATTCTTGTCCCAACTCTCCCTCTCTCTCTCTAGCTCTCTTTTCCCATGCTCCCTCACTCGCTCCCAGGGTTGCGTAACTGCCGACGCACTCATGATCCGTGAAAAAAAGGGAATCAGTATTGCTCGGTTGATCCCAGAGGTCAGGGTAGAGAGGAGAGCATTGAGGAGAGGGGAGGAGACGAGACAACGCACAGGAGAAAATCAAAGCAAATGCATTTTTCTCATCCTAGTGTTACTGTAGCTGGGAGCTAGCATCGGAGGTTAACAGCATTAGACAGACTGCTCCCTGAGAGTAGGCCACAGTGACTCTCCGGTGTCTTCATGCAAGCAGACAAATACATAAGAAACACAGACATACAGTATACAGTCCCGGCAGTTTGGTTTACCCCCTGATTTTCACATTTAAGTAATTTAGCTGACGCTTTTATCTAGAGCTACTTACATCCATTATTGATCGCACACATTCAGTACCATCCGTAGACAGTACTAAGAAATGTTAACAGAGGGAGAAGAGGGGACAAACGAGCCAATTGAAACCCGGGAATGATTATGCGGCCATGTATACAAATGAACCAGGAGAGCAGGTTCTAGTTTATTCCATGGCGTGTTGTTGTCAATGAAGTTGGATAAAAGTGTCTGATGAAGGGTATACTGTTTACTATGGACAGAGAAAAGTAGGATAAAGAATGGTAAAACTTGGTGAACATTGCCGTGCAGGGTTTTTGCAGCAGGAAGGCAACAGCAGGGTAATTAGTGACTGGGACTCCAGGACTGTAGATGTTCCACGACTAAGCCCCCATGTGAAAAGGGATTAGGACAGAGAGCTCTCTCCTCTTCCCTCTCTCACTCTCCTCCTGTCTCACACTCCCATATGCTTGATCTCTCTTCCTCCGTCTCTTCTCACACTCTCCTTCTTTAAACCTTAACTCTCACAGTCTCTATCCCCCCACAGACCTTATATTGTGAGGGGTCTTATCCCACGGCCTCAGTCTCTCCACATGTCATAATAGCCTTCTCCTCTTCAAAACAGTCTGGATAGGGTCTGTAGCAGCATTGGAACGGACCTCAGCTAGAAGGGAGTTCTGATGAACACAATCACAGTATTGCCCTTGACGAAGCGTTGCCCAACTCTAATAACAACCACAGCCCTTTGCTGTGGCCCAGGACAAAAACAATGGAAAATAACTGGAATTTCAATGGGATTGACCCAATGTTAAAGTAGCTGTTCTCACCCAGGGGCAACAACATCATACAAATACTGTGAAGAACGGAGAAACCGTGCCCTAAGGCAAATGCCAGATGTTCCAGGGGATGTTAAATAGAAAGCTGCATGTTGTTTCAAGCTTTTGTCATAGTGGACACACTCCAGTTTATTATAGGCCAGGGCATGCTTTGACTATGTAAACCAGAGTAATTTCACCTTTAGCCACGCTAGAGAAACATGTGTCCACATTATTACTATAGCCCAGCAGCTAGCTAACAAGAGCATGGCGCTAAGTAGGGCACAGGTCTCTCCGGCTGACTGCCTAACTGCCACGGTCTAACTGCCATCACTATCAAGTTCTTTGTATTTTGCAGTAAAAATTCAATAAAGAATATAATAGCATTTGTAAAGTATGTAAAGAGTCCATAAAGAGTATACAGTTATAGGCATTTGTAAATGCCTATTATAAACCAGTTATTGTTATAACAGTGGTCCAAATTGTTTTGAAGAATTGTGAGCCAATATTCACTAGCTATTAACACCTTTAGGGGACTTTTTGAAACCATTTTGACCAATGTGTTTACAAATGCATAAAAAAACACTCCATATCAACCGACATACTACAACGGTTCCAAATTCTAGTGTTACGGCCTGTTGCTAACTGGAACAATGCTTCATCCAAAGTGATTTACTGTAGTGAATGTATAGCCTGCATTATCACATTGAAAAGCCTCCAGTGGGAATGAAGTGCACAATCTAGGCCTAGTAAGCGCCTAGCTCAAAGAACTGAGCTACACAGGATCACCGATCCTTGATGCTAACTGGAACACAGCGCTGGTTGAGTAGCTGCCATTGCGCTGTGCTAGCTGTACAGTATTTGTGCTAGTCTGGTTGTGATTGTGAGCAACAAGACAAGTGGTTGACACACCAAGCTAGCTGACCGACAGTCCCTGGGTGAACCTCCCCTCCCCCGACACACTGTCTTTCTTAGTCACCAACCTTCTCTCTCTCTCTGTAGCTCTCTCTCGCTCTATCCATTCTTCATTCTCGACTTTTCTGTCACACTGTTTGCCTTCTCTCTTCCCCTTGTGCCTCTACCTTTTCAAACCACCCATTCTCAATACCTTCTCTTTAACCTTCTCTCACCACCCATTCTCTCTACCTTGTCTTTACCTTCTCTCTCCACACATTCTCTCTAATTTCTCTCTCCACCCATTCTTTCTACCTTCTCTCTAGACCCATTCTCTCTATCCATTCTCTCTACCATATCTCTCCACCCATTCACTCTACCTTCTCTCTCCACCCATTCTCTCTACCTTCTCTTTCCACCCATTATCTCTACCTTCTTTCTACCCATTCTCTCTACCTTCTCTCTCCACCCATTCTATCTACCTTCTCTTTCCACCCATTCTCTCTAACTTCTCTTTCCACCCATTCTCTCTACCTTCTCTCTCCACCCATTCTCTCTACCTTCTCTCTCCCCCCATTCTCTCTACCTTCTCTCTCCACCCATTCTCTCTAATTTCTCTCTCCACCCATTCTCTCTACCTTCTCTCTTCACCCATTCTCTCTAATTTCTCTCTCCACCCATTCTTTCTACCCATTCTCTCTACCTTCTCTCTCCATCGTTATCCACTCTTTACCTTCTCTCTCTCCATCCTTTCCCTCCCTCTATCTTCTTTCTCCCAATCCTTTTCCTCGCACCTTCTCTCTTCATCCACTCTCTCTGTATTATGTATTATGTCAATCTTAAATTCACAAATTCATTCTATGAGTATATCAATTCAGTCAATCTGTACAAAGAACATATAGTTTTCAGTGCATCCGGAATATATTCACAGTGCTTCTTTATTTTCCAAATTTTGTTATTTTACAGCCGAATAATTTCTTCTTTTCCTCATACTGATTTTCCTTTTTATCTTAGCAAATCTATTAAAACAAAACAAAAAAACACATGTACAAAAGTTCTGTTTCCACTGATTATCCTTGAGATATTTCTAAAAACTAGATTGAAATCCCCCTGTGGTAAATGTAGTTGATTGGACATAATTTGGAAAGGCACACACCTGTCTATATAAGGTCCCACAGTTGACAACGCATGTCAGAGCACAAACCAAGCCATGAAGTCCAAGGAATTGTCTGCAGACCTCCGAGACAGGATTGTACCAAGGCATAGATTTGAGGAAGGGTACAGAAAAATGTCTGCGGCATTGAAGGTCCCAATGAGCACAGTGACCTCCATCATTCGTGAATGGAAGAAGTTTGGAACCACCAGGACTCTTCCAAGAGTTGGCCGCCCGACCAAATTGGGCGGTTGGGGGAGAAGGGCCTTAGTCAGGCAGGTGACCAAGAACCGGATGGCCACTCTGACAGAGCTCCAGCGTTGCTCTGTGATAAGAGGAGAACCTTCCGGAAGGACAACCATCTCCGCAGCACTCACCTATCAGGCCTGTATGGTAGAGTGGCCAGACAGAAGCCACTCCTCAGTAAAAGGCACATGACAGCCCACCTGGAGTTTGCCAAAAGGCACTTGAAGAACTCTCAGACCATGAGAAACAAAATTCTCTGGTCGGATGAAACAAAGATTGAACTCTTTGGCCTGAATGCCAAGCGCCATGTCAGGAGGAAACCAGGCACCGCTCATTACTTGGCCAAAACCACCCCTGCAGTATGGTGGTGGCAGCATCATACTGTGGGAATGTTATTCAGTGGCAGGAACAGGGAAAATGGTCAGGATCGAGGGAAAGATGAATGCAGCAATGTACAGAGACATGCTGGATACCTGCTCCACAGCGCTATGGACTTTAGACTTGGGCAAAGGTTCATCTTCAAACAGGACAACGACCCTAAGCACACAGCCAAGATAACAAAGGAGTGGCTTCGGGACCACTCTGTGAATGCCCTTGAGTGGCCCAGCCACAGCCCAGACTTAAGCTACATTGAACATCTCTAGAGAGATCTGAAAATGAATGTGCTCCGACGCTCCCCATCCAACCTGATGGAGCTTGAGAGTTCCTGCAAAGAAGAATGGGAGAAGCTGCCCAAAAATAAGTGTGCAAAGCTTGTAGCATCAAACTCAAAAAGACTTAAGGCTGTAATTGCTGCCAAAGGTGCTTCAACAAAGTATTGAGCAAAGGCTGTGAATACTTTGGTACATGCTTATATTTTTGTTCCTAATGTTTGCAAATCTAGTAAAAATATGAAACAAACATTTTTCACCTTGTCATTATGGAGCATTGTGCGTAGAATTCTGAGGGGGAAAAAATAATTGAATCAATTTTGGAATAAGGCTGTAACATAAGAAAATGTGGAAAAACTGAAGCACTGTGAATATTTTCCGGAACAGCAATCAATTAGGACTTTGTCATTTCAGAATTTAAAGCCCACATGCTTTTGCACAGTATGAGTTCTCACTTCATGAATATGTCTAAAAGTCTTACAAATCACTAAGCACAGAAAACTGACTTACAATGACTATGCAGAAAAACCAAACCATGACTTATTAAGCATGAATCCTTCACTTTAATGTCCATATTATGTAGCCAAATGTCAGATTAAGTATTCCCATCAACTCCATTTGAGCTGACGCAGCCAACACAGCGCATCAGATCAGAGTTAAACATCTTCCTACGTGGTACAGTACTGTACAACCACATTCACTCACATGCCATGCATATAAACTTTCTTTCCAAAAGCCTTATGCAACATTTAGTATAGCACATCCTCTCTGCCTTATATCCACTTTCATATGGCCAGTAAGACATGTAAACAGTAGAACCTCATTAAATGTGACGGGCAAAGGTTTCTTCTTTTTATAAAGCTTTCAAAGCAAAACACATCTATATGTAAAAGTGGATGCAATACAGATACACAATGACCATTGTATTTGGTAGTGTACTCTGACACCAATTCTTAATTAAATCTCATCCACCTTTTCTGTGGTTTAAACATAGTGAGGGTATTACAACAAAGACACGGGACCTGTGTATTATTTGCATATCACAGCTGGATTTATAAACACCCTGCTAAATGGAGAATACATTGAGAATTTGACCTGAGATTAAAAAAAAAATGTCAAAAAGGAAAACCTGAATAAAATGTGTGGACCTGCTCATATCATGTTGTCAAGCTATTTCCATACTAGACAGGAAATGGTCATTGTCTGACTCACCAATCCAAGCATTAATAAAATAATTTGAAACAAATATGATATTTAAATATGAATAATGTAACTTAATTAGATCTGAAATAAAATGCATTGAATGAAAATGTATCCTCAATTACAATAAATTAGTCAACATTTAACTGCAGACCATGGCTTCATTGACAATACTCACAGTTGATGATTCCTATAAGGCTTCATGCCAGATATTCAATCTTGAAATGATCTTTCTAGAAATACAGATCTAGTGATGTTTTAATTGAGAAATGCTTTTTTGCAAATTTCCATCTCAAGTAAAATGTTAACTCCCTTCACAGGATTGGATTTTCTGTTGATATATATAATAAAATGATACCAAAATTGGTGTTAAATAGACAACTAAGTCCTTCATGGCAGAATGTGTTAAGTTAATGGATTATCACTAAAGGCCATTTCATATTTAAGTAATGCAGCCAACATTCATATCCAAAGGGATGGAAAAGTGAATTCATTGTCAGACAACCAAATAACCCAGTGCCAGTACGTACACCATCCTCAGTGAATTAGCCAAGTCAGCACTGCTTGTTATGCTGGTTTGCTATTCCCATTTAAAATAGATGGTAACTGCCCATGACAATGATACCAAACGCCAATTCAAGTAAAATATGTTTGATGAAGGATTTGTTAGCATTGCATTCAAGCAATAACATTAGCTGGACATGAGTCATCATTATAAAACATAAACGTTCATGCTCCAGACATCTGGTACTGTATGCTATAAGGACAACTCCTGCATTCAACCCCATTTACTTCTTCTCACTGTTCATTTCATACATGCACACACACACACACACACACACACAGTCATCACCAGCACAGCGGCAGTGAGTAAAGTGGGCCCCTCCCACACACGCCAGCTCCACAGGCCGTGTCGATACAAAGATGTCAATCTGACAGATCCCCAGGCATTCAGGAAGAGAACAGTAGAGTACAGTAGAGAACACAAGGGCACAGAAGAGTACAGTAGAAGTGTGTAGGTAAGGGAAAAGAGCTCTGTACCTTTGTTTCTACCTATAGGTATCAAGAAGGGGTCCATATTGGTTTGCCGTTCCAGGTGAAGAAGTGCAGGAGGAAAGAAGGGAAAGGAGGATAAAACTAGTTTTAATGTATGCGTTGGTAAGGGAGCAACACAGACCAGCGTGCCCGTCCTCTCCCAGCAGTTGGCGGTTGACTATCATGCACGGAAGATGCACCATCATCATCATCCTCACGTCACAACAGAGCGGATGCCCAACGGCCGGCACACACAAATACCGATGCACATACGTCCCTCCTTCCGCGTCTCACGGATTAGCCCCATCGTGCCACAGCATGCTGCCCTCGGCTCGCCCCTCGGGTGCTCTCGCGTTCAGGGCCCGGTCACGGTGACGCCATATAAACTGCGTCTTACTAGGATCACCCTCCCCCCCCCGTAGATCCTCCCGTCGCATCCCAGTGGAGTGGGAGCCAGTATGCAACAGGTGCCACCGACCACAACCCGTGTTCCAGTCTGAAGGGGTGCAGTCGGTAAGTGCACAGCTATTATTGCTGCTGGACGCAGCAGTGACCCAACACACCGTCGTGTGGCAGGGAGGTCCCCACCCCGGCGTGCCCCGTGGCCCCAAGACAGCCCGCGGCAGAGCAACGCAGGACGCGGTGACGGGCCGTCGGCCCGGGAGGAGGCGGAGATCACGGGAACTCACGGGGACACGCCCACACACCCCCCGGAGAGAAGGAGGAAAAAGGAGAGCGTACCTGACTCGGATGCTTTCAGATGCGCCAGGCCTTGAGGGAGGAGGCGGCGGCGGGGAGAGACAGAGAGAGAGTGAGAACACACACCACCAATACCGCCGGGGGATGTTGAGCAGGCATGCAGCGCTTTGCTATAAGGCAAAGCCTCATCATCACACACTTTTTAACAAAGCTTTCCGCATTGCATGAAAAAGCTTCGCTTCTAGAATCGAATCTGGAAAAAAACGCGTCAAGCACCACTCGTACTCTACAGTACAAAGCAATTATGAAGTGTTTTTTTCTACTATTAACATTGCATTTAATAGTAGACTATTAACATTGCATTCTTTCATTTCTGTCCATTATACATTTGGCCACTAATACTTATTCTATGTATATTACTGTGTGTTTTTTACAGTATACTGCATCTGGACACTTATCAAAGAACAAAACTCACCAGGTTTCCTCTGAATGGCTTCTGAGGAGTCAACAGGAGGAGGAGGAGAAGGCAAAGAGAAACCCAGCATTAACATCACACTGCTTCGTTTGCATGGTGTCATGCAAAACTAAAATCTAACAACACAAAACTGAAGCATTATTTTTCTGATTTCATGTAAAGGACCAGAGCTGCCCCTGTACATGCCTGTTTAAAAAAACCAAAGATCAAACCCTGTGGAAAAGAACAAATTAAACCCATCTGTCCCATCCTTAAAAGGAATCAGATTGTACATTTCCAGTCAGCAATTAATCTAATTCATTGTATTAATGAACTCTTTCACCAAGCAGCGAATATTTTTTTGAGACATAATATTCTGCATCGTGTATACCACAGATTTCCTCACATACACAAAGATTGAAATAGAAAATCATAAATCCAAGCATCCATAGAGGGCCTGATGGGGATTTATGTTGTTGTGAGGTTTGTGGATATCAACAAAACCAGCTGGACCCACCCTCACCCAATTCTCCATCACCAAACCCCAGAGTTCACTTCACTGCCAACCCAAAGCCTTTGCGCACACCACATCACAACCTTCTTTTGATTCTCATTGGCCTATAAAAATGCACACTGTTTACTCCTTCAGGGGTTCCGCTTATAAAAAGAACGATCAAAATGACAGCCCTGAAACTCAACCCCCAGGAGCCCAACGTTGGAAGCCTCTGGGGTTGTCCGTATGACTGAAAGCAGAGGTAACTGAGCGCAGAACTGTAGTTCGGTGGAAACACTCCCTGGAAGTCAGATGTACAGAGACAAGAGTTCGATCCCACTGTCCACACCTCCGCTTTTCTCACACACGACTGTATCATCTTCAAACCTCTACGTAAATACCCCCCAAATCATATTTTATTGATGTCATTAAAATGTCAAATACAGGCAGCAGTTAAGCCCACATGTATTATAATAAAATATATATTATTTCTAGAAATAGAGGTACATGCAAAAAAGTTGTAACACAACATTTATACAAATTAAGCAAATGTACATGGTAACGGAATGCGGTGTATTCAATGCTTTGCTGCATCGGTCCACAGCTATTCCTGGATAACCGCAAGACATCACATCCCTGGCGGGTCAGCCGCAGCTCTGTGTGTGTTACCGTGCGTGTGTGTGTGCATGTGTATGTGCGCGCATTAGTGTGTCGTAGCTGGAACCGTTGTAAAAGCCAAATGCCACAGGATTTGTTTAATCAGCCAATGAGAGCAACAAGTAGTGGGAGGAAATTAAACAGATCTTTATTAAGAAGGAAGGACTGTATTAGATGTTTAAAGTGCCAGGCTAATATGCCATATCAGATATTAACTCGAAGCAATTAACAATATAGTGGCCGTGATTTGATCTCTAGCTGGCCGCGCTGGAGGCTATTGAAATTGCGCCCGCCCAACCAACCAGCATGTGGAGAGTTGATTTAAAAAATATATTGATAGCTAGTAAGCGGTTACATTGTTGAACATGCTTTCAAAATGAACACTTAATCGTGTGGGGAGATGGTTTTATCTGTCTTGTGCTGACAGCAGTTAAAGTATAGAGCACAGGTGTCAAACCGGATCCACGGAGGGCCGAGTGTCTGCAGGTTTTCGCTGTCACCTTAAACTTGATTGATTAATTAGGTCACTAATTGGTTAGGTACGAAGGGGAAAGGACGACGGACGGGAGATGATAGCCTGAGGGACAGCAGCCCGGCGGCCAGCAGGGATTTGAGACCCCCGGAGCGAGCGTGTCTGTGCCGGGTTACAACACACGTGCAGCTACTGCATTCCTTCTGCCTATCAGATGACGGTCTACAGAAAAGATAATGGACGGCAGATAATTATAATAATAATCGCAATAATAATAATAATGCATTTGATTTGTAACACACTTTTCAAAACCCCACAGTGACGGGAACATGTGGTTCCAGTGTAATCCTCTCCCTGCTCCATTTTACCAGCAGCAGCAGCTAACATCAGCAGCTAACATCCCCCATCCCAGCCCACTCAAATTCTAACATCACTTTCAGGCTGGGGACCAGACACAAATGCCCTCTGTGCTCTGCCTGCGTTGGAATTAGGAGCAGGCACAGACATACACACACGCGCGTGTGTGCACACAAGCACAGCACAATACACACGCACACACACATCAGGCAAGTCCTCCGTTTTCTCTTTTTTCCCCTGACCTATTTCCATAGTAAGATTATTGTAACTGTCATTTTTCCATGTATGTTTATTAATCCCCAAAGCTGAGCTCATGGGCATCGCTTGAGCACTTGTTTTCACAGTTTGCTCATCTCAGCCCTCATTTACCAGCGTTTCTCTCCGAAAATGGAATGCAAGGTTTTTTTGGTCAAAAAGAAGACGCCTTTTTAAACTGCTCATTAAAAATGTAGGAAATCTGATGAGTAAATTGACAAAAAAGTCCCTCTGCAGACTTTTTCATTATTGTTCTAAACTATTACGTAGTGACACGACTCTGTGTGTTTTTTTCATTTGTTTAATTTTATAACTACAATATTTTATAACAATAACTGCAACATATATTTAGAAAATGTATTTGGCTGTAGAATTACTCAGTCTTGACTGTGTGGCTGTTTGTACACAGACCTTATTGGCTGATGGTCTTGGCCCCAGCCCCTTGCCATATGAACAGTCATTGGTCTAGAATAATCAGGATTGTAAGTTGGCCAATACATACACAAACAGGGTATTACACACTCAAAATAAGATTTCGGAGCATTATTGTGGCCTAATAATGTGGATGATGGATTTTTTTTTTAAGCACACTAACTTCCTAGACTATATGAGAAACACATCGAATATGTCCATTTATAAATGATTGCAAGAATCAATGATAATTAAATACGCCAGACGTTGACAGATGATAACATTTGCAGCACACAAAAAAGAACCCTAATTCTTAGTATCTCTGCTGAGAAGTAGTGCACTACATAGAATATAGGCTTCTTTTTGGGACAAAGCTGTGAGAGACGCTAACACCAAGAACCGCATTGGCCGACCAATTACCTAACAGCACAGGGAAGCCAATGGTGTCTGATTCCAGCCCCTCCTCCCTGACACACTCCGACACTGATACTGTACATCCTGATCCACATGGGCGGACAGATTGAACATGTGTTTTGTGGCCAACTGTTTATTGTCTTAATCTGCTGGTGGGCGGTTTAGGGCTGAGCTCTGTGGGCAGGATGAGAGCTCAGGCCTGGGAGGATGATGCTGTTGCTGCTGCTGCTGCTGACGATGATTGTGTTCCAGCTAGGCTAGCTTGGCTAACATAGTCATTCTGAAGGACTGGGTTCTGTACTTAGCATACGTCATATAGCCCATGCCAGTCTAACTGCTAATGCTTCCAAACCCTGGCAGGCCTAGCCATCTGCCTGATTTGTGAAGCCTGCTACAAGGCCCTTTAGGCTAACGGTAGCTAGCTGTTGCTACATGTGTAAGTGTGTATGTGTAAGTGTGTGTCTGTGTGTGTGTGTGTCACGCATGCTTACAAATGCGCGCACGCATACTGTAAACAATCACAGGTCTGACAGATTGCACCCATTACTCATTAGTGTAACACTGATGCATGATGCATTAACAGCCTCTATCTGCCTTCCAGACACTACACAGACGGGGTTGTGGGAACGGTGGACTCTCCGATGTCTGGTATGTTTATTCTATAACTGTACTGCACAACAAACACTACATGAAAGCTGTCTGCAAGGGGAAGTAAGGCTTGTAGGTTTTGTTACGCAACTATAAGTCTGCACCTCCCATTCGAGTCATCTTTAGGCCTGTGCATGCTGGGGTTATCATTTAGAGCACAGTTGTTGTCATAAATGACGGAAAATAGCTTCAACCGTAGCTTACAATTGTTGATCTAATGGCTCTTTAATAGCCAAGATTGGAATAATTAAGATCGATGTCAATCTCGTCTCAAGCTTCACACCAAGAAAGGCTAGTTTGCTAATGCCATGTATTAGCAAAGCTTACTAGCTAACTGTTGCAGACAAACGCCTTGCTTAGTTACTTTCGTCCACCATACCAGGTGGTAGACATGCTGGTGGGAAATTAAGTGACTCGACCGGAATCAGTCCATACACCAGTACGCTAGGTGATTGCAACTTTTGATCAGCTGTGCTGAGAGTCACTGCGACAGGCAGCAGGTGCATATTGATGCAATCAATCATGTTTTAACATAATAAAATGTGGAAAGGTGAATACTTTTGAGTGCCTCTGTAATGGGATCGTTTTTGGCACGTTGTCAGTGAATTGTAACTAGGGCTTACAGAGCTAGTTAATATAGCTAGTTGGATCTATATTTTCTACATGCTAGACAAATAGCATTTGTTACTATTTGCTGGTAGACTCTTCTTGGTAAATGTAGCAAGCTACTAAGCTAGGCAATGTAATTATATTCTAGGGATCAATAGGCTAAAAGGTTTCAATGCAATCGGTTCCTTTTGTTACATTTAACGGACAAAATCAATGTATAAGCCAGCCATTGAGAATCAAGCCATGGCGATTTGTGTGCAATCCTTGTGCTTGAACTACAAAGTGTTCACTACCTGATCGCAATGCCTGATGGCTGTTGTGTAACAGGGCCTTAGGACATTGTCGATTGTAGATGTCAGTCTAAATCAAGTGCCGCATTTGTCTGGCGTTTCCTGGTCAAATTAGCCACTTCTGCTTTCATTATCCTCCTAATTATCTTTTAGCTCCTCCGCGGCGTAATCAACAATCGGCCGCGTCAATTAATAGGAGGGCGAGATATTGCGGGGAGGAGGTTGGTGATAATGAGACAGAGAGAGAGCTGCGGCCAAGCAGCTGGGGGAGGAAAAGCCACCCGTCTACTCTGGATTCTCCTCTTTGCGACCTAAGGCTGGAGATATGGCAAGAGGAGGAAACAGAGGCGGGAGGAACGAGAGTAAACGAGCTAGAGAGCCTGGGAAGTTGTGTGCGTGCAGGATACAGGGTGCCAGGCCAGTGAACAGCAGAGTGCTCTCAGCGTGGCGCTCCTGTCTCCTGGCGTTTCTCGTCTCCGCCAATGGGATCGCGGCGTGGTGAATTAGGAGCAATGCCCCGGGGCGGCGACACGGCCCTCTGTTCAAGCGTCGTCCTGAATCACCAGCAACCTCTTACATCAGGGTTGTTTTAGCACATGATGTTATCGCACCCATGGCGGTCCCGTGAAGGTCTAAGAGAAGCTCTCCAATGACGGCATGGAGATCTTCTCCTCCGCTAATTGCTAGACAGAGACGGATAGAGAATGGAACCATACCAAAAGAATATTGCCTAGTTGCCCAGTCTTTGACAACAGTATCAACTATTGACAAAACCCCAAAGATATAAAACAAAAAATTGCATGAAAAACTCGGTCAGCGTAAGTAGTGAACCACATGTGAAGGAGTATTCAGTGTACATTCGTTTTAGCTGTGTTTTAGTCCAAATCCCAATTTTACTGAGCTCGCCCAGCCAGGAAGAGAACTGACCAGACAGGAACAGGACGTGGGTCAGCAGTGAGTCAAACTCGTCAGGGGTCTCTAACACAGTCACCCACAACACCCATGACAGAAGAAGAGGAAGAACGTGGAGGTGTCTTCTGAGAAACACATGAGTTTCCTATCTCATGAGGGCTGAACAAAAGTCACGAACTCTTAATAACTGTAAGATTTCTACATTTCAACAGGATACATAGCAGAGAGCCTTGGCATAAGTGGGCCAGAAGAGAAAGATGAAGCTTTTACTTGTTTTTCCAACCATTCTTTTACCTTCTGGTCCCTGTAACATGTAGCAGGAGCTAAATATATTTGATGGGAGGAAAAAGAACTGAACATTGTATTATGATTTTGAAAGCAATATTGCACCCCTTTACAGATTTCTCATAAAAGTAATAACATAAAGCAGAAAGGTATATCCTGCATAGAATTTCTGACGTAACTCCCCCATGCAGGATACAGTTCATTTAAAATAAACTGGTAAAGAGGAACCACCCACACAGAAATGTCCTGGTTTTCTATTTGCTCTGAATCTTTGGACATTTTAAATGTAACCATGTAAGAACTTGTGTTACAAAAGCCTTGGACAAAACATATAGTTAATACATTTGAATGCATAGTATGAAAACCTGCAATTTTGTGTAACATCTCCCCATTATAATTCTGCAAAGACACGGCTCCATAACACCTAATCTTACCTTCATTGCAGGTTCTTCCGGTGTATCCAGTTTTGGAGCAGTCACAGTACGGTTCCCCATCAGCCATCGAGCAGTGGCCACCGTTCTCACATGGGTTCTCCGTGCAGAGCCCCATCATCTCCAGACGCACCTTCTGACTGTTGATCAGCGTGGGAACCTTGTTTCCATAATTCAGCTCGGTGATAATTCCTTTAAACGGCGGCAGCTCTCTAACCGTCGGCAGGGTGACGGCTGAGATCCTGATGTCTCCTGGCACTCCCCCGAGGAAGAGATCGCTGACAATCTTCATGAACTGGCGCTGCGGTCGAACCTCGCCCACCTCTGCCTGACCGTCCAGGGCCAGGCCAGTTCTGAGGTTGTGTCGGCTGACCGCGACGAAGTGCCAGCGGCTGTCGTCCACAGGTTTGCCGGAGGTCACGGTTGTTTCCGCGCAGTCCACGCTAAAGCGGAGCTGGAGTTTCCCGCCAATCACCGTGAGGAGAAGGAAGTCGCAGTAGCCGCCGTCGTCAAAGTAAAGGATCAGGGCGTCAGACATGGCGGTTTTGAACTGGAAGGTGAGGTCACTTCTGGTGCTGGCGTCCCAGCGGAGGTAACGGGCCCACTGGCCCTCAGAGCCTGTGAACTCCAAACCGTGACTTAGGCCAAGCAGAGTACTCAGCAGCATGAGGACATGCTGAGAAAAACTAAAGGGATTCATTGTGGATACGATCGTTAGGCTAAACTGTGGCAGTAGGGTCTACGGTTGGAGGGGATGTATCATACGATGGATAATACCATCGGGTGTTTTTTGTTTCAAACTGATGTATTCAAAGTATTTCCCACATATACGATGTTCTAGTCAGCAAGATGACACAATTTCCTTCTGATTCCGATAAAGAGAAGGTGCAGTGAACACTGAAGGATGAGAGCCCATATAAATCCAAGTCTGAGCTGCAGAAAACAGAGAATAAAGATCTGTATTCCTACTAAGAAAACAATGTTGCTTGTCAGTATATTCTGTCAGTTATACACAGACCCATTAGGTGAGTTTCCTTTAAGGCGACTGCAAGGATTAAAACACACTGCGGCCATCTTGGCTTCAGATCCATTGCCATGTCCCATGGTACTGTAATGTAGGTTCTGGTCCAGTTTTAGGCTTTACAGTTCTGGTGAATACAAAACAGCAGATGTGACATCATTAGTCAGTGCTCTTACTCATTTAAATCAAAATGCTGTAGATATGATTAAAAAATAAGGCAGCACTACCCAATTGAATAGAGACTTAGTATTGTCCACATATTTAAGTCTACCAGAGCAGTGAATCATCATAATGCATTATTACATCTCAGCTAAATAACTTCTTGAATAACAACTACACAAAATTAGATTTATAATTGTGCACTGGGTCACCTGTTACATAAAAACATCAAGTACTCTGTGATTATTCACACCTTTAAGTCCCAGCTCACCAAAAACATGTATTGACTATTGGCTAATTGGCCGTGAGGGGACACATAAAGTTGTTTTGAAATAAATATCGCTGCCAAGTTTACCTTGCAAACAACATCATGGGAGAACATTGACCTTTTCATAAAGCATATACCACAGTTGTTTTTTATGTCCTGCAATCAACTAAGATGATTAAAGGAGTCTAGTTTGTTAAATGCTGGATTGACGACTTCACAGTGGTCATAAAATTGCTTTCAGTAACCTGTCTTCAATCAAGGTTTATGAGCACGTTTATTCTGTCCATGTTTTACCATCCACCCTTTTTGCCCAAAATAAAAAACAAATAATCTTTCGGGTTATCATTATATGGCCCTGTTGATCTCAGAATATGATGTTCTGTGATGTAAAGCGCTAGCTACAAAATGAATCAGTAAATGTTTTTCCTGCTTTGCTACCATGACTCTGTACAGTCTGGGAAACTTAGCAATAGAAATCTTATTGAGGTAAGAGAGAGGATGTTGTAGACCGGCTCTAGCACTAGGGATATCTCTAAGGACCTTCTGCAACCTGATAAATAGAACTAATTATCCAAAAGCACCAAATTCCCTCTCATTAGCATATCTTTAGGGGATTACCATCATAAATAGCTACAGATAAAGAGGTAACAGAGTCTATGAGGTCACTCTCATGATTGTAAATGTTTATGAATGAATTAATACATATTTCAGCCTCATGCCAAATATAGGTCCAAATACTACGCATGCAGAGGGTTTTGTTTCTGATCTTCTAAGAGAAAAGTCATTTTCCTTGACAGGTCGTATGGCAGGAGAAACTGCTGGACCTAACCATCATCTAGACCAGAGACAGGTAACACTGTTCATGGAGGTCTGCAGGTGTTACAGGATTTGGGCCCTCCTAGGCACCACTTATAACCAGCCAAGCTAATTGATTATTTCAGTAATTTTCAACAACAATGGGGCCTAATTTATCCATCCGGTATACATTCTCTCAATAAACTCTGGCCCATGTTGAGAATTTTAAGTTTGCATGCGCAATACATTAAAGGGATTTATTAGACATTATAGGGATATGTAATGATGACCATACAATCAATTACATATTTCTGCACACACGTTTGCGTGCCTGCCAGATCCCTGCTTTGTAAACACCCTCAAGTTGGCTTAAGTGGTCCATGTGGTCAAAGCCACTGCCTCCAGAACATTCAACTGCTACAGTGTAGGTTTGTAAATGACCTATTGCTCTTTTAGCAAAAGAAAACTCTCCTCTATTTTTACCACTTTCCTGTACAAGAAAAAGACAAAAATGCATGATAGAAACATATATTTAAAAAAGAAAACTGCTCTTGTTGGCAATTTGAATTTGGTGATTTAACTGGGCTTTCATAGTTTCTAAAAGAAGATGCAATTGAAAATGTTATCAGTGTTTTCATAATGTTTTCCTCTTTTGTGTGACTGCTTTTTATATTGTAAAACAACAGGGGAAATGTTCTCATACATTTTATAATGTGAAAACATGAATTTCAGAATTCTAATCATGAGTGTTGCCCAAAGTTGATGGGTTCTTTTGATACCCTTGCCACTCCTGAAGTCAGGTTTGTGCTCAAATCTAATTAACAGCAGTCAATTCAGAACTAAATCAATTCAGTTATTGAAAAAGAAACAATCTTTAATGACTTCTCAATTACCTGACCGTTCTTTTTGATTATTATTTCAAATGTTACCAGAATTTACTGCTTTGATTTTGATTTGAGCAAACTCCGCCTTCTTGGATTCCTGCAGAAATGTATGTCAGCAGACTGTGACAACAGATGGCCCTCAGAGCCAGTTGGTAATGGCTGATTTAAGATGCATTACCCTTACCAAAGAGTATTGTACCCTTACAGCTGAAAACCCCAATACAGCTGATTATTTTTTTCTTTCTGTGAAACCTTATAGGCAACTTTATGTGTGTACCCATCCAACCCTGTGCCATTGTAAGTCTATTGGCCAGGCCGTGGCCCAGACAAAAGCATAGTCCACTCATGAAGATACCATAGAAATGTACTCTGTAACACAATAGGCCCTTAAGCCACCTGCATCATTTGAATAGTTAATATAAGTGCAAAGTACACCCAGCCTGCTATTGAGTTTAGGTAACAGATATGTTGCCCTAATGCAAAGTGGTGGCTCCTACTGACAGCCATCATGCTAGGAACAGGCCTCTACCTTGTTTATTGGCCCTAATGACACCCTATTCCTTACAGTCAACTACTTTTGACCAGAGCCTTACAAACCTGGGCCAAAAGCAGTACTCTGCAGGGTGAGATTTGGTACAGAGATTTTGAAAAGCACCATGATCTGGGTCTGGGAAACCATATGTGCCTAAGATTCTCTCTGGGTCCGAGATACTCTCTGGCTCTGGGATACTTTCTGGGACCAGAAAGCAGGCCTAGAGTGTAATATTTCTCATACAGAGGTTTTTTTTTTACCTTGTAACCTGGCCAGGAAAGTAATTTTCCGTGACAGTTCTGCAAGTATTACAAGATTTGGTCCAAGCTAGGCACCCCATTCAACCAATTTAGCTAATTAATTATTGTAGTGATTTTATTCAACATTTATCAATCCTGTACATGTTATTTCAATCAACTCTAGCCAATGTCAAGAATTTTAGGTTTGCATGTGCATTACATTATAAGGATTTCTCTCAGGGCCTGGGATACTGTCTGGTAAACTCTGGTTCTGGGACAATCTATGGGTCTGGGAAACTCTCTGGGTCTGGGTTACTGTCTGGGATTCTGTCTGGTTCAGGGACAATCTATGGGTCTGGGAAACTCTCTGGGTCTGGGTTACTGTCTGGGAAACTGTCTGGTTCTGGGACAATCTATGGGTCTGGGAAACTCTCTGGGTCTGGGTTACTGTCTGGGAAACTGTCTGGTTCTGGGACAATCTATGGGTCTGGGAAACTCTCTGGGTCTGGGTTACTGTCTGGGATACTGTCTGGTTCAGGGACAATCTATGGGTCTGGGAAACTCTCTGGGTCTGGGATAATGTCTGGTTCTGGGACAATCTATGGATCTGGGAAACTCTCTTGTCCTGGGAAACTCTCTGGCTCTGGGAAACTCTCTTGTCCTGGGAAACTCTCTGGCTCTGGGAAACTCTCTTGGCCTGGGATATTCTCTGGGTCTGGGAAACTCTTTGGGTCTGGGATACTGTCTGGTTCTTGGATACTCTATCGGTTTGGGATACTGAGTGGCTCTCGGCTACTGTGTAAATCAGTAAAACCCTCCCAGCCTGTCTAAAGTTGTTTTTCGATCTGAGAAAAGTGGGCCTAGAGAGCTGATGGGCTGTAAGATTCTTGCATATTGATTGCTTCATTATCAGCTGATTATTTATTGGTTTTGATAAGATAATAGATAATACTTTAGATTTCTGTCCCCAAGTTGTAGGAAATGATCGGCCTAAAGGTGACTCTGCCTAAAGAGGTTAAACGGTCTGAAAGGGTGCAGTGACTTCCACACGTCCACAATATTACCCGGAATATCTTAGTGTGTGTGTGTGTTCCAGGCAGGTGCCATTTTGTATGGGGTCCTGTTATCAACTAATACAGTACTAGGATTGGCATTTAGGTTTCATGGTAACAAAAAGGGGCCATGGCACTATTCCAATGAAACTGGATATCCTACTAACCTATGACCATTGCCCATGCTGCCTCTCCCTAGACCCGCTCACATCCATCATGAATTATTGTGTGAATAATGCCATGGGATCAGCTTCCCTCTGTCTTAAATGAAAGCAATGTTTCTGGGGTCATATTACATATTCAAGGACTCCATTATAATAAGCGTGTAGGCTTTATCAGATTGTCGGCTCCTCTTTATTGGTATTGGTTGATATTAGGCCAATTATTGCTTTTGAATCAAAGAACGATGCATTACTCACAACCCTATTTCGTCACAAATGCGCTTAATTATTGAAGGCCAATGTCAATGAGAAGATCTAATTCCGTTACAGTACAGACATTGACTTTACTTAAATTATTAATTTGTTTTCGGTCTGGGAAATGTATCGACAACCGACGCATGTCTGTCAACTACTTGGCCGACCGTAATTTGCTGTCATAGTGAGCTGAACTTTCCTCTTTATGGCTCCCTCCAACTGCTTCTATATCTGTCATATTCACACTGCACGGAGACTCACTGGGGAGGACGCGGTTTAATTTCGCAGGTCACGCCAAAATGACTTCAACACCAGAAAAAGCACAAGTCAAACACACTTAACATTTCTTGTAGCTTTCTTATATAATAGGCACTAATAGGCAGTAATAGACTACACGAGTGTTCACAGATTTACTCCTATAGGATTTATGGTCTAGGCACCCATGAGCTTTATTGGCCTGACTAAAACGTGTGCCTCAACCCAGACAGTCGAGTTTAAAGGGTTGATTTAAAAAAAAACGCAATCCTAACACAGGGAGCAGCCAACTCCCAATGTCCCCGCTTAGTAAGATGTAACTGACACACTATAGAACATAGCTTCTACCGTAATATAAACTATTCAAATTACAGATATATTGTATAGAGCACAAAAAAATAAATCATTTCGAAAATATAAGGTGCATTGCCTACTTCGTGATGTTCTCGCTCTTCGCTTTTTTTTCCCCGCGGACAACGCACGAGGGCAGTCCGGGGGATTTTAAGATATGACGAAGAATCGTTGTAAAGGATTTGGGTTCGTTCATGTTTTGTGAAAATGTGAAATTACTGAGTTGCAGAGGTTTATAAATGATGCAAAACTGTTTCTATTATCGCACCATTATGGCGGATTTCTTTGAACTGTTATTCAGAAGACTCCAGCTCCCAAATACTACACGACGCTGTGTGAGGAGCGCATTGATACAGCGGTTTAAGGAACCGAAACTTTCTCATGCATGCGTTTTGTTCGTAAACATGATTCGCTTATGTAGGCTGTGGATATTCTATTTATGCCTGCACCTATTTAAACATTTCTTATTTAAAATATTTATGCTAAGGTAGCTGTTTTTATGTTTTGAGTGGGCAATTCTTCAAATACCGTACTGCCGTCCACAAATCAGTCAAAGCATCTCAACAACTGGCCCTAAATGTTACTCACCGTGTTCAGAAAAATTTATTGTAAATAATTATTTATAAGCATTCAGCACCGTATTAAACGCTTGACTTGCCTAAATGTGTCGTTTTAACAGCTACTTTCATTCAAATAAGAAATAAATCTGCTTTACCTTTTTTTCTCTAAAGTAGATCAAAACAATATTCCAGTATTCCAAAATGAAGTTCCATGTATTGCAAAGCGCAATTGTTTTTTTTTAACACATCAGTAAATAGGCTCCTGATGCTGATGGTGATGATGAGGTGATGAGAAGGTTATTACCAGTGAAGCATAGTAGTGCTGAGCAGAACCTCTCTCCCTCTTCCTCTGTCTTTCTCTCTCCCTCTCTTTTCTCGTCTCGAGCTTGGCTTTTCCTGTGAACGCGCATCTCTCAGAGCCGCTCTCTATTCAGCGCAACTGATGGGCTGGGAATGGATTATTCTCACTCACGAGATGCTCGGTCCCGCCCTATACGCTGCACGCACTCCCCGAAACACGGCTTTTAAAGACGTAGGAAACACGACAAAGGGAGTGAAAGTTTGGCCCTGAGGCCAGACAATCCTAATGTTAAAGCCGTTGTGCTGAGCGATCAGAATTGCATTGTTTGAGTTGTTGTAGTAATTTGTCAGTCGTCCTGCTTCTCATCATGAGCCAAATGTCATTATAAACTATTCCCTCCAAGAAATGTCCTTTGGGATTAAGTATTCTAATTAAGTACTAGAGGACACAGAGAAAGCTAAACCCTGACTTGTTTTGCAGTGTCATGTAATGAAACTGGGTGTTGTTGCCTGCCTGGTCTTTCTTGAACATAGAGACGCTGTCCATGGTTCTGAAATGATTAACAGGGACTTGCAACGAGGCAGGCTTTTGACTCATGACCGCTGATGGAGGACACAATTCAAAATGGCTTCTCAGTGATTTATGGCAATTATTTTCTCTATAATCAACAAACCTGGCATAACATCGTTTTCATTTGACCTATATTACAACAAGCTTTAAAAGTTATTCAAATGAACAAGAACATTTTTAAAACAATTTAATCTTTATTGTTGTCTTCCAAACAAAAGGTGTGACTTTTTAACTGGAAGGAGATTTCAGAAAGGTAATAATGTAACCGGACTGGCCCATTGCATTCAGGCTCTCAAGGTCATGGATATATTATTTGTATTTATTTATTTAACCAGGGTGGACACATTGAGACCTGAGTCTTTTTTACAAATGTGCCCTGGGAACACAACCAAACTAATGGCACATTAATGAAAATTAATATAAAAAATGCAAAAATAAATAGACATAAATATCAATATAAAAATCCTTAGCCATTAAAACAAACCAACCCTAGGGAACTAAGGCGTCCAAATGAAGTACCGACTACATGCCATTCCAAACATTGGGCATTAAGCATGAAAAAGCTGTTCTACCAAGCACAGTGTTTACCAAAGGGGTCAGTAATGTTAACCAACTCTGTGACCTTATGTTATAATCCGAAAATCTGAGCTTTAACGGAGATGACAAGTTAGAAGTCTATGGAGCAGGGCTTTGTAAACAAACAGAGAGTAGTGCAGTAGTCTATGTGTCTTTATCAACGTCCATATATAATTATGCAGTTGCGTATCTTGGCTGATGGTTGTGCTCTGAAATGTGTGCAGGATTATCCTGTCTTGCTGGGCTAAGGTCTAAGATAACTGTGGTGACATGTTAGGTAGGTCTACTGGGCTGATTCATGTACAGATAATGACGAGATCACTAACTCTGTCCAATGACAGAAGGAGATGGAGCAAAGGGGAGTGAGAGAGAAGGACAAGAGATCGAGAGAGAGTGCGAAAAGAGGGAGTGAGAGTGAAGATGGGGTGGGGGTTCGAAAGAGAGATGGGTGGAGTTAGAGTGGAAGTGAGAACGGGGGAGTGAGTTGGTGAATTACTTCTCTGAGCAGTAATAAATAGAGGTTAGTTGCCCAGGATAGAAGTGTCTGCTAAACCACACATTTAAATATAAAAGGATAATAGCATAACAGGTCTGGACTGTAATTAGACATTGACAACATAGAAATATGTTGTCAGTGTGCTATAATTGTGCTACGATGCTATAATTTGATATTTGCGGTTCTATTCATACTGTACTGTATCTCATCCAAACACTCATCCAACCCACAAAAAAAATGGATTTAATGATTCCCGACCTGATCAATGACATACAATGATTTCCATGACCTGGCAGCTGAACGGCCAATGTTATAGTAGAAATCCCAACAGCATTCGTCTAGCCGAGTCGTTGTTCATCAGCACAGTCATCCTAGTCATTGGAGCATTATGTTTGAATTGTGTGGGATTGGTCAGCCTAGTGGTCTGGGAGTCAGTCTGAAGGACGGTGACCCCCTACCCCTCAGTGACTAACCCCGGCTGAACAGGACATGTGACCTGTCTCAATGACGTGGGAGGTGACAGGTTGTCCTCTCCACCACACCAGGCTGAGTCATGACACAGTCTTCCTGCTGTCCCGGTATCTCCCATGGTCCATATCACTATTTCCGGAATGAGCCATAAGCCAAATTTAGCCTGGCTCCTGCCTCCATTCATAAAGAATACGGGGATGCGGGGGGCCTTCTCCTGCCCATCACTTTGATAAATGGCACGGTACGTACACACAAAACACCATGGCGAAGAGAGAGAGAGAGCGCGTGTGAGGGTGTGTGTGTATGCACGTTTGCGTGCGTGTATTTGTTGTGTGATTGCTCGCACATTGCAAGCCAATTATTTCATCCCACTGTTCCCAGTCTGCCATCCCTCTTCCTAATGCACCAGCCCAGGAGGTTTGCACAGGATCCAGTTTCGTGCCACGCAAAGTGTGTGAGTGTGTGGAGTGTTTACAGTAGAGCACACGCCTCTCCTGTCTCAAATAGGAGACCATCTGCCCCTCTCCTCCGCTCCCCATTCACTATGAAACCAGGAGGAGTCTAATCAGGCGCTTCACCGCCTCCCCGTATGCACGACACGATCTCCCTCACGCACGCGTGCACACACGCACGCATGCACTCACCCCATCCCAGATATTGTCTGTGTCTTCTGCCACGGCACGTGTCGTCTGACAGTATGTGTGTGCGCACAAAAGAGATTTTCTATACACTCGACTATAGGTTCAGTTTTGACGTTTGGATAAGCACTGTTAGGTTAGGGTTTGGGCAAAATTCGATTTTAAATGGCAATAAGTCCTGCAAGAATAGTAAAACCTCAAATTTGTGTGAGTGTGTTTGTGTGTTTTATTGTGTGCTGGTGTGCATGTGTGTATGTGTGTGTGTGCGTGTTGGCTGAGCAGGTTGTTAAGGGGTCAAAGTGATTACATTCCCAAGGACATCAACTAGAAACCAATGGCCAGCAGCTTCTGGTCAGTAAACAAAGTCTTGTTTTAATGGCCAGCAATTTATCTACTCTATTCTGGGAGACATGCTGTGTGCTCTCTCTCTCTCTCTCTCTCTCCCTCCCTCTCTCACTTGCAAACACACACACACACACAAATAACATATTGAAATACCAGTGATCATAGGCTGATATATTCTTAGTAACAGTCATCTTTTTGCTCTGGCGTTGGTCCTATTACCTTACAATCTGGAGGGCGGCCTTCTGTTTGCTCTCATTGGTCTCAATGTGAAATGCAAACCCTTGCAGATATTTTGGACAGTAATTGTTTGAGAACATTCCAGGAGTAGAACAATTAACCACTACCAGGCACCTCCTTTTTGGTGTATATTCCAGCTGTGGTCAACTACTGATTTGGGAATGCCTCATGGGGAAAGGTTTTGGGGACAAATCTTTTACTTTCATAACAATGGTCAGGAACTTACATTTCAATAGCTCAGTGTCCACTATATTACTTAATAAGGTTAGCCCCTTGAATCTGTCAAATGCCTTCACTTCTTGCAGGTAGCGCTGCAGCAATAAAGGTGTTGGCTGGTTGGTGGCTTGATGGTCTGATAAAAGAACCTGAGTTGTCTGGTGAGCTTGAGAGCTGAGAGCCCGTGGGGTCTGTGTGGGTGTGAGGGAAACCGACGGGAAACAAGGCTTCTAGATGCGGAGGGGTGAGCAGATGGACTGAGGGGCCAATGTGTTATTAATATAAATAGTGGCATCTTTGTAAATCTTTTGTTAGATAAATTATATAATTGTTCAATTGTCATTGTTTTGGGGGCAATTACATCACCTTTATCTATAGTTATTGTTTGAAAGAAGATCCAATTGATATGTCCATATTTATTTCATGGGGTGTCCTAATTCTTTCACATGACTGTATATATAAAAATACAATGACTTTTGTGATAGCTAGACTACTGGGTGAGAGTGTATCTAAAAATGCAGCTCTTGTTGGGTGTTCGAGGTTACTGGAACCCTCTGAAGCAAAGGCTGGTCAGTGTGGTCCGGTCCAACAGACCAGCTACCGTATCTCAAATTGTTGAAAATGCGAATGTTGGTTCTGATAGTGGTCACCAAACAGTTGATTGCGATCTTCAAGGCATTTCTATTAGATCGCCATACTTATTTTTATCTCTATTATTTCTGTGATTGGTTGTGTGTGTTTGTTGCTCTGTGAGGGAAAATATAACCAAGCCAATCAGAAGCTAGTTTCGAGCTACTTGCGGATTAGGCTCACTGCACAACTTCTTCCGCATTCTTCTCAATACTGCTCCTGAATTTCCGGTTGTGCCACACTGCTATTAAAAGTAATGGCGCTCTTTTATTCAAGGTGTTAACATTTATTGCCTAAAATGAATGCCAATGATGTTACCTATATTTGGAAGATCATTTAAATGGCTCCAGCTAGTTGGAGAAATAATTTTAAATGTATACATCGTCATACATAAACAATTACGAAGGCAAGAAGGCTAATACATTAGCTAGCACATCCACAAAATGAGATTCCCAATGCGATAAGCTAGTATTAATCTAGTCTCACTAACGTTAGTAAAGATTTCTAGATAGTTCACTGTTTTGATAATTATGTACAGTTTGCACATCAGTTTAAATGTTTTTGTTATCATTACAACTATTGTTGTTGTCAGTGTTATGTCCTCGTCTGAGCCAGAAAATCTTTGTAAACCAAAGACTCACTGTACCCACAACTCCTGAATCTCTTTCCTTAAATCTTCTATTTTTCTATGACATTTCTAATGAAGCTGGTTCAGGGACAGCACAGTAGTCATGATCCAAGCTAACATCATGCTCCATGGACTTTTCCTGGTTGATCTTGGCAGGTCTCTCTCCTTTCACACACACTGGGCCTTGGTGGCTGAATTATGAATTTGTTCCACTCAAATAGCACTAGTAAGGCTTCTTTAACCTCCTTATCTCCTTGGCTGATTTGGGTTCAACTATCTGGTCTTTGGTAAAATGCTTAATACATACTTTAATATTTCAGAGTGGACTGTAATAGCTATGCATACTAATAACACAATTTTTGTTGATGCGATGCACAGTTTGCATATTTATTTCCCTGTTTCTGAAAGAATGTGTTCATAGTTATCTTTTCCAAGTCACTCTGATGTTTATTTAAGTTTAAGTTAAGTTTGCGCCATTGACTATTGTCTACAACTAATGAGCGCGAACAATATTATTTTACAAGGGAAGAACATGCACCTCCCTAAGTGCAAGTAGCCCATACCAGGTGTATCAGGCAGTTACTGAACGTAGTTATGGTGTTGTTATTGCTCTTGCTTTTTTGGAGTGCAATACTTTTGCTGAGATGCGTGTGTGCCTGTGCGTGTGTGCACTGAACCTGTTAGTGAGTTTCAATAATTTTTTGCAAGGATAGATCTCAGCTCAAAAAGTTTGGTGACCACTGATGTACGCCTTTTCATAGAAACTATATTCCCTGATGGCATTGGCCTTTTTCAGAAGAATAATGAGCCCTGCCACAAAGCAGAAATGTTTCTTGAATGTTTTGAGGAACACAACAACTAGTTCAAGGTGTTGACTTGGCCTCCACATTCCCCAGATCTCAATTTAATCGAGCATCTGTGGGATGTGCTGGACAAGGAAGTCCGGCCTATGGAGGCCCCACCTCGCAACACAGGACTTCTATGTATAAACAGTATATAAGAAAAACAAATACTAGCATACAATACTATCATGCATATGTATATATATATATATATATATATGCATGTAAAGATATAATAACTTCATATGCTAATATGAAATTATATGATTTTAACGATTTCCCTTTAAACCCTCCCAGCCAAAAGAAATGACAAAACCAGTAAAAACGTGTTACAGAATAATAACTGGCGTGCAAATGTACCCATCAAGCCTTGAGCAGAATATATCTAATATGACTCCTTAGAGACACACTGCTGTTTTACACAGAGCTCTCCAGCAAGCTTGAAATGGATATTGGCGGCCTGATAAGGTTCATAGAAAACCTAATTTTTTATATTTGGAGCATTTGTTTCAGACTGTCTGCTGGTTTACTGCATCCCTGGTTGGACCGTGGTCCAGCAACTCAGGTGGGTCAGGCGACCCAAACCTAACAGTGGTCATTAGCAAGAATATAGAAGAAGAATGTATTCGTAAGCATGTCTCTGAGGAAAAAATGCTCTCCAGAATTGGGAGAAGGTTGAAGGTTGAAGTGCCGGGAAATAAACGGGCCATCTCAGTTCCACTGGACGACTACACCGTCTTTATGCTCACTGCTGAACCTGGGAGGTGAGCCTTTTTTCCATCTTTTAGGAAGATCCAGCTGTGAATACTGTCAGTAGGGTGTCATGCGATGTCTCAGGGCAGAGCATTCCCAGGTCCAGATAACATGGAGGTCCTGGAGAGCCTGCTGGCCCCGGCACACCGTGAACACCTGGTCATCTGGCACAACTAGTTGTACGATACCTAATTGGATTAAAATGTGTCCAGATGGCCATACAATGACACAGAAGCATGCACACACGCAAACACACACACACACACACACACACACACACACAAGCAAATGAACATAAAAGCACACAGATACAAAAGCTCGCTTACAGGTGCCACATAGAAATAATTAATAAGGGCCAGATGCAATCCTATCCAGTCTCGTTTACGCAGACCTGAACTCACACGAAATGCTGTCTCTTTCTTTTTCTCTCTGTCTCTCACCTCTCTCTGCGTTTATCTCGACGTCTTGCTGTCTCACATTTCTCTCTGCCTGCAGCTCATACTCTCACTCTCTCTCTCTCACACATCTCTCAGCCTGTACCCCATCCCCTCTCTCTCTCTCTCACACATCTCTCAGCCTGTACCCCATCTACCCTCTCTCTCTCTCTCTCTCTCTCTCACACACACATATCTTAGCCTGTACCCAATCCACTCTCTCTCTTTCTCTCTCACACACATCTCTCAGCCTGTACCCCATCCACTCTCTCTCTCTCTCACTTCATCTCTCTCTCTCTCTTTTAGATGCACAAATACATAAAATCTTGACCTTATAGTAGACATTCATGCAGTCTATCCCAAAATGACATAACAGAAATTCTCTAACCAGTCTATTGGTTTGACCCTCATAAGGCCAGCTAGGGGCGAACAAATGAACCTTTCCCTAGGGTGGTTTTCCTTAGTTTTTCACCGCTTATTTTATTCTTACATCATTCGTTTTTTGTTTGTAATTAACATGGCCAATTCAGGCAGGAAACCTGAGCGGTAGCTGGCCAGCGAGGCATAATCTGCCAGGACACATACCTGTCTATTTAATCGTCCGGATACTTAGACAGTCTGATGTGCGGATGGTCTTTCTAGCACGCAGGCATATATCCACACACCAGCCCCGCACACCTTGTCTCATTGCCTATGGGTATTGCTATTCATAATAATTACAATGAGGTGTTTGTAGGTAGTATTGCGTACGCGTTCATGCGAGTTACCCCATAGGAGCCGTGAATTACCTCCAGAAGTCCTGCAGAACGTATCATTGGCCACCATCTCCCCTCCAGGCGAGGCATCCACCAAACCTGATGCCTTAGGAGAGCGTGGAACATCACGGCGGCCTACAGCCACCCAGGCTACGGTCTGTTCACACTGCAGCCGGCTGGGAGAGGTTACCGGGGCATATAATGCCCCTATAATAATGCGGCTATAATGCTTCTCAACCGGTGACATTCATCTATGATCATATTGATCGCGTGAACCTTTCGAATGCTCTGGTCAATTCCTATGCACATTCAATGCGCATCATCATATCATTCATAGGCACAATAACACTTATATTTATAATATTTCATATTTCTGTCCATATTCCCAATTTCAACACTATTTGGAATTGCTACTAGCTGTCATTGTTATGTATATTTTTGCTTTATATGTAAGATAGATGCCGTCTGGCATGTCATTAAGATTTCACTGTTCAGAATGACATGTTATTTGGTGCATTTCACAAATAAAATACATTAAATTTGAACCTAGGGCCAAGACGTTATGTATATTGCTGTAAATATTTCATTTTGTTTACAATGTGAAGTGCATTGCCTTGCTTCTGTGTATGAAATACGCTATATAAATTAAGCTTGATTAATTGAAATGCATCTCAAATGACCCCCTGTTTCCTCTATAGTGCACTACAAGTGTATAACAAAGGGAATACAGCAATAGGGTGCTAATCGGGAGTCCGCCCAGGAATATCAGCCCGTTCTGTTCAGCTGCAGAACAAGCATTTACATCACTGTCATTAGACACATTCTTGTTATCTCACAGAGAGGCAGAGCTGCATTGTGGTCCTGTCATAACGTCTAAGTATGTGCCATGTGTGTCAGAAAGTGTCTGGAGAAAAACAGAAAGTCAGAGTTTGGGTGGGATAGAGGGAAAAGCGGGGAGGGAAGACAGGGAACAGAGAAGATAAAGATGGTAGGAGCATGTAGCTTCCTGTCGGGAGATCTTTTCAAACGGGACACAGGCTCCGAAAGGCCTGTCAGAGTAATTAAGGATTTTGTTGGTGTTGAATAGAGTTGAATAAAAACCGAGTCAGAGAGAGACGGTGGGTGGGGATGGGGGGAGATGGGGAGAGAGAAAGGTGGAAGAGGGGGAGAGAGGGGGAGAAAGGGAGGGAGAGAGAAAGAAAGACAAAAAAAGGAGAGAAGTCAGTCAAACAGAGAACAAAGAAAATAAGAAAAAGAAAGATTTCAAAAGGGACAATGCAAGTATCAGGAAATAATGTCTGTCTGAGAAACATATGATTTTGTCTTTCTTTCCTAGACCAAAAAAGGTAAAATCTTATCAAACCAAAGCTCCATACATGACTCTCTTCCTCTTATTTCCTCTGAGAAAGTGAGAACACATAAATCAAGTAGACATAACATTATGTTTTTACTTTATACATCCCAAATGATGTTCTATGTCCTATGGGAATCGGGTTATTATGTGTTATGTAGTGCACAATCTAGGGACCTTGAATTCCATTTAGAACTCACACGCTGTCGTCCACGCATTCTACTATTGCTTCTTTCTAGAAGGGAGGAAATGTACTTTTCCAAAGAAAGCTTTTCAACTTTGATGTTTCTGTGAGACCGAGGGAACCGACATTTCATTGAAGTTGTCCTCCCTTGGTTCAGAAAATAAATAAACATAGAGTAGAACAGTAGGTCAGACTTCCCTGGAACGTGTCTTATATCAAATGCATAGAAAGGTAACCAGTCACACAGGTAGCAATGTGAGGCACTGGGTTTTCCCTCTGTTCCTCCAGGCTCGGGGAGCGAGAAAAAAAGAACAAAGAATGTGTGTGTGAGTGGATGTGTGTGTGTGTGTGTGTGAGAGAGAGGGGAGTGTGTGGTCTTGTTTTTCTGTCTTCTTGGGTACACAAAAATCGAAACTAGATCCCACAAGGATAGTGAAACAAGAGATATGTATGGACATTTAACAGGTTCTTATGATGCTTGCATAGGGGTTAGGTTTAGTTTTTTGGGGGGAAATTCACACCCCAGTGACAGATCCTGACTGGGGGCCTCTAGGAATCTCTATGCGCCTGGGGGTCACAGTGAGGACCTGGCTACAGAGGTGACTCTGGGCACGTCTATGTTCCTTTTTCAGTTTTCCCACATTAGAGGCAGCTACACTGCCTCCAATTGGGGACCCTATTTAAGTGGCCGTATGCATCTTTTGTGTCGTGGATCATTGCTTGTGCCAGTTTCGGCTGTGCCTCGGTTTGTGGTCTGCCTCTCCTTTTTGTTTCGCACTTACCGCAAGAAGGAATTAAATCCCTCGCTGTGCGTCTCGTGTCCTGCCCACGTGACCGTTGACACCCGGGAGAATAGCAGGACCACACGTATACTATGTGTGAATGGGTGTGTGCATGAGGCAGCTGGAGAGAGGGATCGGAGCTCCTCTAGCTTAACACTGTCTGATCAGCGATCACTTCATTCAAACACCACATGCTCCATGCGCACGGCAATCACTCACGGACTGACGTGGCAGGTTACGGCGGTCACTCCAACCTGTGCACCACACAGCCTACGATACCTACACTCACAGACACACACACACATACACACACACACCTTATTCTGTTGTTCCACTGACTAATGATTCCTGGAAACAATAGTGGAGAGAGATGGAGGGAGGGCTGATGAAAGGGGACCGGATGGAGAGCGAACAGGGCTAATGTTTTCCTTTTTAGATTTCGAATTGAGTTCCTCTGGATGATAGGAGATGGATCGGTTCTCGCCAGGAGAGAATGGGTTAGCATTCCAAGGGTTAATGGGGAGATTGGTCCGGAGATAGAGTTATGAGTGGGAGACAAATGTTGTTATTATGTATGAGCAAGCTGGCACCAGGCCCAATGTTACGTATTAAATACATTGAAAAATACATAAATGGATAGCAGGGAGAGCCCTGGGAGTGCAGTACACTACTGGACGGTGGTACATATTCCTCCTGGCTGTGTCTGTGTTCTACTTCTCCAAAGAGCATGTTTTTCAGAATGACATGTACTCAAGTCTATTCTTACTGTCACGTCTCCGCCTACTGGCGGCCACTCCCCTGTCCGCGTAGCCCCCCGGCGTTCGACGTCGCCGGCCTTCTAGGCACCATCGTTCGTGTTTGTCATGTTCCCCATGTCCTGTGAACGCATCCCTCCCTGATTCCCTGCACCTGTTCCTTGTTAAACGGTGTATATAATCCCTCATGTGTCTTGTCTCTGCGTTCGTTATTGTCTCAATGTTTCGTGGCAGCACATACGTG